>JAQQSW010001276.1:0-19942 GCA_028646575.1 Pseudocheirus occidentalis
GCGCTTTGAGCTTCCCTCCAGCTTTCCTTCTCCTTCAGCTAAACTCCACAAACATTTACGAAGCCCGCGCTGCCAAAATCCAAAATCCGTGTGCCTTAAGCTTGTGTCTTCAGTGTCACCACAGCTGTCAAGTGATAGAATTCTTAGTCTGTTTGTGTCCCCTGCCCTTTAAGCCTCGCTGCTGTGCGGAGGTGACGCTGGGTTTTCAAAGGCTGAGTGCCGGTGGGTATTACGAAAAGGTCTGACTAGGGAGCTGCCCTGTTGTTTAGGTCTGTCGTGTAAGCACTGGCCGCTGGACTCTGCAGGGAGGGCCTCAGTGAATGAAGGACGGGATTCTCCATGTGTGTGTCCTTTGAACCCCCAGTGGCTGTCTTCAAACAAAAGTTTGCCTCTTCCCCTTTCCACATCCTAGGCCTTTAAAAATTCTTGTTAGGTTGAATTGGATTTAGGCTCTCACATCAGCAAAAGGTTTGTCACATGATTACAGAGTCATACATGGAGAGATGAAAGAATACCTGAGAAATGGTGCTGCCCTCAAGAAGCTTGTGTTCTAGCAGGGAGCTATGGTGCATACACAGATCGCCACTGGAGAGTCCCCTTCTCTCATTTGTCCAGGCAAGGAATCAGGCCTTTCAGCTGGCCAGGGCATGTCTGTTTGGGAAGCTGCGACTGAAAATAGGGTGGAAGGCAGGGAGGGGTGCTTTCTGGAGTCTGGGTAGCAGAGGCTGAGAGTCTTTGTTTCCGTGTGGGGAAAGGACCTAGCAAGCTTCTGGTATTGCTGCCAAAGGATGATGAATGAATTCCAAGAGATTCAGAAACTTCTGACGGTGGGCCTGGATGTCATGCCGTTCACGGCCAGGAGTCCTGCCAGACCAAGTTTTCCTCTTCTCCCTCAGTTCCCCCCAAAAAAGAATCAAGAAGAAAATAATAATAAAGAAGAAAAATGCTCAGGAATTTAATATTCTGTATCCTGAAACTCAGGTTTTTGCTTTTAGATTTATACACTGTCTAATTCATTATTATTACCCTTATTTTATCTTGCATTAAGTTAAGGGTTAGGTACTTAGGGATACTAACAGTGATGCTTGTGCCTGTCTTTTTTGTTTTCTTTCATTTTTTTCAGTGTGTATGCTTGTATTGTATTAGAAATTTATTATTAATATGGCAGTACTTTGTGTGAAAATGCAATTCAAAATTTTCCTTAACTCTTCTAACATATTTTTGTAAAGATCCTGAAATAAATGAGGCCACTCAAGAACCTGTTAACTGTACAAATTACACAGCTCATGGTAAGATGCCCAGAAAACATGTTGCCAAGGAAATGAATAAAGACAAACAAACTCATACCCATTGAGAGTGATCACCGGGCTGATGAGGGAGCTATAAGCCATGCCTTGTGAGGTTTGGGTCAGAGACCCCAGCAGGCTGGGCCTGAGCAGAGGGAGACTTACAGGGGACCCGATCTCTGTGTTCGAGTATTTGAGGTGCTGTTGTATGGAGAGATCGGGCTGGTTCTTAACCAGAGATCAGAGTTTGCACCACTGGGTGGGAGTTACAAGGTTATCACGTATTTTTAGAACTGCCCCAGATTGGCATGGACGGCCTTGGGAGGCTGCCCATTAAGAGCCTTCTTCAGTAGAGGTCAGAGGCTGGGTGACTGCTCCTAGGAGAGGGGTGAATGGGTCCTTGTTTCAGACTAGATGGTCTCTAAAGTCATTAGTGTGGTCTGAAGGAGCAGCCTGATCCATTGTTTGCAAGTTACATCAAAATAATTTTTCTTGACTAATAAAATAGATTGTGCCTCTGTTAATTCTCTTTTGTGGCGCCTATTTATTTTGGGTCTGGACAGAATAATAAAAGAAACATCCTTTTGACATGTCCTTAATGTAGTTACACTGTTTGGTTTAGTACAGAAGTACCATATGTGATTAATCTAATTCACTAAACATTGATGGGTATGAATGGATCAATAATATTAAAAAAATAAGATTAAAATTATGCATTTAATTGTGTCAAGGATTAGGTCCATATTTACCTTTGTACCTGAAAATTCAGTTTTGTCAACATTTATTAAGCTCCTTCTTTGTGCACATCACTGATAATTGACAGGGAAAATTTTTTAAATTGTGCAAGGCTGTAAAATCTATTCACTGTCTCATTTATCACCCTTATTTTATCTTGTCTAAGTTAAGGGTTAGGTGTTTGGGGATGCTAACGTGATGTTTTTGCCCGTGTGTCCTTTTTTGTTTTATTTTCTCCGTGTGTGTGTGTGTGTGTGTGTGTGTGTGCGTGCGTGCTTGTATCCTATTAGAAATACATCTGCCATTGAATTTAAAACTTGATAAAATGACAGCTAAGAGGACCAGGTCAGTGCAGGATCTGAGGAAGGGGAGGCTTCCAGGAGGAGATGGGCTTTGGGCTGGAAGGGGCCGCCTCAGCCCTGGCCTTTCACTGTTGAACAAACTGAGACCCGCAGGAGGGCCTTTTCCTTCCTCAGGCCGATTGTGTGGAGCAGAAGCATGGATTTGAACCCAGAGTCCCTTTTTTAAAATTTCAGCACCTTTTTCTAAAAAGTGTTCCCTTGTTCTCATTCTTTTCTATTCTAGACTTTTATTCCTTGATTCATACTCCTTATATTTATCTTCTCTTTAGTTTCTGTTCCTCTTGGAATTAAAGCGCCTCAGATACTTTGTTACCTCTTCTAAACAGTTACTCTGTTATTACCTTGTACATCTTGTCCTCTCTCCCTTTTTTGGGGCCTCACTCTTAGAAGGATCGGTTGCTGTGGGAGATGGAGAGGATAGAATGTTGCCTCCTGGTAGATATGTTCCTGTGTATCTGACTGTGGTGAATGACTGTCCCTTGCCCTTATGGTGTTATCTTTGCCCATTTGCCATGAAGTCTCTCTGGGTCTCTGCCTCCCGTCCTCTCGCTTTGTTTCTTTGGAGGAAGGATGCTGTCTGTGGAGGCATCACACCTCTTCAGAATGGTCTCTTTCATTTTCTTTTGATTTAAAGGTCTTCCTCCTGGTTGCTTGCAGAATCTGGTTTGTCTTTGAAAGTCTTACATTTAGGCGGCGAGGTGCTGACGTCAGTAGAGTGCTGGTCCTGGAGACAGAAAGACCTGAGTTCGAATACATTCTCATTTGGGAAAGACGATGGGGGGAGTCCAAATGAGTGATATTCTACTACAGAAACAGAAATAACTGCAGGTACATTGGCTGTGTCTGTATGCTAGATGGCTAAAAATACATGGAAAGTGAGTCTTGCTTTCTGTGCTCTGTGGGAGCCGGCCATTTATTATAAAAGAACGCTGAAAATTATTTATTAATCAAAGAAACACTCAGCATGCTCCAGTTTACCCACATGGCAGTCGTGTGTTTTCTACAGTGTTCCCCTGTAGTGGTGCTGATGCCCCCGTGGGCATTAATCCTCAAGGGCATCTGTGTGCTCATTTGTCTGGGCTCCAGTCGTTCAGAGCGTAGCCCATATAAGCCTGCTGAATCCAGTGAAATTATGGCCCCTTGTTTCATAAATTTGATTAGATTCCATAAACATTATTGTTTCTACTACTTGAAAAGAAGAAAAGAATTTCTGCTGCTTGAAAAGAATTCAGTGGGTGCTGGGGAAATAGAACTGAAGTATGGCTCATGGCCTTGCCCTCCAGAGCTTACGTGACCAAATAAAATTCAGATTAGAACATGATTGAGGCAAAAGAAATGGCCGGAGTACTCTGGAAATAGGTGTGTGGGTGGAAGAATTCTTTCGTTTGGGGTCGAGGGAAAACCTAAAGGAGGGAGGAGGAGGTTGGCTCTTGAGCTGAGTCCAGAAGGAAGAAAAGGTTTCTGACATGTTGAACAAGGAGAGGGAGTATCTGGCAGGTCTGGAGGACAAAGGCATGGAGGCTGGAGATGGCATATTGAAGTCTGGGAAGAGGTAGGTCCCAGATGTAGGCTGGGAAGTGCTGGAGCCAGGTTATCCTGGCCTTTCACACCTGGCCAATGAAGAGAATCTGCTCAACCCCCTGAAAGTTCCTTTATTGTGTCAGCCTTGGCTGTCTCCTCTGCTAAGTAGCTGCTCCCCCTTCTGGTCCTCTTCCATCCGCCCCTTGCCATTTCTTGGAGACTGTCTGGACTGGTATTTCTCCATTTGTGTCCTGAGGAGGAGGAGAAGAGCACTAGGGTTGAAAGCTGGGAGCTGCTTGGGACTTTTGCTTTCACACACATCCACATCCACACACTCATCTCCTCTATTATCCTGAGTGTGCCTGGTTTGGAGTCAGAGAGTCCAGGTTTGAATCCCACCCCCTTCTACCTTTTCTTGAGTCCCCAGCTTAGCATGGTTCCTGACACATCAGAGGCCAGTAATAAATGTCAGTTGACAGACTGATTGACTTTACATGTCTGGGCCAGTCTCCTCTTCTGTGAAGTGCTGGCATTCCTGGGCAGAGGCAGCTGTGAAAACCCTTTTTAGTTCTCAGTTTGTGAAGCTGTGGATTCAGATCCTCCCACACTGCCAGCTGTGGGGTCAATGGTGACAGTGTCCTTGCTTGTTGTGCCCTGGGCCAGTGAAAACATTGTTCAGGTCCCCAAGGACACTGAACATTCAGCCTTGCTGGCCAGAGCCTGTGATGGAGTACTGCAGAGTGAGGGGGGAGCACCTGCAGCTTGGTCGACATGGGGGCACTCAAGGCCCACCAAGGGCTGAAGGGGCTGTGGAAGGCCAGGAAGTGCAGGGACTCCAGCCTGAGCATCAGGACTCTTGAGTTCAGCCTTGTAGGCCAGCGCTGAGCTGGTGCTCATGATTAGCTTGATAAGAGCTGAAGCAGGTGTATGGGCTCTGCCTACAATTGAGGACTGTGGGTAATCTTTCCAAGAACAATTAATACTTGACTGAATACATGCAGATAATCAGGAAATGCTTTTAGGGCTAATCAGGAAAATATTCCTGGAGGAGAGGGTTTGCCACTGCTGTTAAAGAGGCTCTGTCAGAAAAGAAGGGGGTTTTCCCACTTGGGGAATGGTTGTTTTTGCTGGCTAGAGATTGTCCGAGGTGCACCCTCAGTGGAGGAGGTAAGAGCCTCTCCCAGGCAGCATGAGAGCAGAAGGCACAGCCTAAAGAGTGCCATCCCAACTGCTAGAAGTTGTGTGTGGAGCAGTTGAGAATTTTTTTTGTTGTTGTTGCTTTCTGGAAGGCAGTTGGGGTTAAGTGAGTTGCCCAAAGTCCCACAACTAGTAAGCATGTCAAGCGTCTGAGGCTGGATTTGAACTCAGGTCCTCCTGACTCTAGGGCCGGTGATCTATTCACCTAGCTGTCCTGGTTGAGAATTATTTTGTGGCTGATTCTGACCAGAGTTAACTTTCAACTTAGTTTCAAACTAGACTGGCTCCAGAGGATCCAAGGAGAAAAAGCAAATTTAAAATCATGGGCTTTTGGGATACGAAAAATGTAACAGAATTGAATTAAAAATGGTGAAGTTGGAGGCAGCCAGCATCACTCATAACGTAGACACGTTCTGTAGTTTTATTCTTGGTATTTGTGTCTTGAGTACCTGCGCTAGTGCTAAATATCATGGGTGTTTAATAAATGCATGTGGATTTTCTTTTTTTTTTCTTTTTTTTTTTTTTTTTGCTTTTTGGAGGGCAGTTGGGGTTAAGTGACTTGCCCAAGGTCACACGGCTAGTTTTTGTGTTAAGTGTCCGAGGCTGGATTTGAACTCAGGTACTCCTGACTCCAGGGCCGGTGCTCTAATAACTGCGCCACCTACCCGCCCCTACATGTGGATTTTCTGATTGCTCTCACATCCCTTTATTCTGCAAGTATTTCTTAAATTGCTGCTGTGTTCTTAGCACTTGGTGATGTGATCTAGCGCATACCTAGGCCCCACTCCAGAGGGGCTAATAGTCCAGGTGAATATAGACTCAGCCCCTAAAATGAGATCTCTTTCAAATGAAAATAAGATGAAGGTGTGCACTGAGAAAAGTAGTCATTGCTTATTGTTAAATGTTAGCTATTGTCGTAAGAAATTTGCTGCGTTTTCCTCAATTTCTTTCAGTTCAAATAAAGATATTTTATTCACTGTCTTTGATACTCTTCCTCCAGATCTTCTCACATTGTCATCTTCATTACTCCCCTTTGAATTAGAGAGATATGCATGTTTTGGAAGTTTTGGTTGATAGATTTAGAGTTATGCTCCACAGCATTAAAACTCAGGTGTGCAAAGGATCCGTTGGTGGACTCCCTCTGTCCCCTCCTGTCTCCCAACGGTGTGTACATAGTTGTCTATATCTGTCAGCAAAAAGCCAGTTAAGAATCCTAAGAATTAGGCTGTAAGCCGCGATAACCGTTTGCATAAGCCACTTAAAGGTTGAGGTAATGGGGAGAGAGCCTGTGGTTTGTGTTCAGACCTACACAGGGGATATTGTGAAGCCCAGAAAAGGCAGGATGGAAAGCCTTCTGCAAACTGGAGAGCGCCAGAAAGATGCCAGGCATTGTCAGTGCTGTGATCTTGTCATTATTGTCACCAGGCTGGTGACTGCTTCACCCCCGGAGCCTCCTCCTGCCCTCCTACTGAGCTCAGGCACAGCCCACCATGCTGCACTCACATGCTTAGCTTCGTCTGCATCATGAACACTTTTCAGTGTAGGTAAATCGGTAACCAGATCAAGCCCTGATGTGTTGCAGTCGCCATTTCTGAGGAGGAAATGCTCAACATTAATGATCTAGGAAAGGGTCTGCCTCCAAGGTACCCCTGGACCCCAAAATAAAAACTGATTGTACTCCTCTGAGTCTGACCCCCAAAGCCCTTTGGGTTCTCTTGCGGCCTGCTGGGTGCCAGCTTCTAGAGCATGTTCTCCTCTATGGGGAAGTCACAGAACCATAGAATTTCAGAGCTGTCGGGGACCCTAAGACAATCTCGGCTACTTTTCTTGTCTTATGGGTGGAGAAGCGGCCTTTAATAGAAGGGCTGTTTTAAAAGTTAGGGGCAGGTTCTTGAACTTGATCTGTCTCCAGTTTAGTTTTCACTAGAAATTTTAGATGTTGTAAAACAGAGCACAACAAAGAAACCCTAAATGTAAACCAGGCCTTCCTTGCATTTGTGTAGAGGCTGTTAGAGTCCAGCCTCTGCCTCTTGGCTCAGTCTGGATCAAGCCCATCCTCAGGGCCTGTTCTCGGGCCATATCGGGCCGTTTGGGGTTGTTTCTGATGACTGCCAGATGAAACACTGCCTGACCTTCTGGAAGGGAACTTCTAGGCTGTGACTCCATTTCTCTCCTGAGGCATTCCTGATAGCCACATGGCAATGGTGTCTCAAGAATATTGTCACTCACAACCTGCAAGTCCCTTTTCTGGGTCATAACTGAGAGCTCTGATGTTATTTTGTGTAGGGTCTGTATTGACTTGTGTAGGTGGTATCTTCTGCCCACCTGCCCCAGTGCAGTGTGAATTCCTCGAAGACAGGGTCTGTCTTGTTCCATCTCTGTGTCCCCAGGAATATAAACCCTTGTTGGACTGATTTGGATGAAATCCTCCAAATGGGACTTGACAGTTCAGTCACTAGTTAGATGCCTGCACTGGCACTGCCAGTGACTGACCATTGCCTGTCTTGCTGCTCTTGGCCCTTGGCACACCCAGAGTCAAGACTCCTCATACCTGTGGTGACACGGGTTTTCCCTTGACCCTGTATCATCAGCCAGTCTAGCATCTCATGCGCCCTCTTTGTCTTACCTTCCTAGAGCTCCCAACTTCCTAGAGGGCAGGCCTTGTTGCCTGCTTTCTGATTAGTAAAACAGGGCAGAAAGCAGGAATGCGACAAATAGTGATTTCAAGAAAATCTAAAATGGTCAGTGTGTGTGGGCTCTTCTGCTAGTTGTCGGATCTTAGAAAGTACAGGCAGCTGGGTGGCAGATGGAGACCCGGCCTCACACTGGTCATTAGTTACTTCCCTCCTGCCCCCAGCTCTTTGAGACCAGAAGTTGTAGAGCTGCTGACTCTGCAGGGAGAAAGTTTCCTTACTCGGAAGTGCCTCTACTTGTGATTCCTAGGCTAGAGCCACCCTCCTCACAGCTCATGAATAGGGCGGGATTTTCTCTGTTGGAAACGGAGAATGAATTTCTGTTCTTTAGGACCGACTTAAAGAGCAAACCGTTTGAGTGTTTGTATTGCGAGTATTGCCTTCCTGTAACTGGCTTGTATAGACTCTAGGAAGGGATGGCAGAGTGAGTGCGATGTCTTCAGCTGATTATTTCTGATCTATCCTCTGTGTGACTTGTACGTGTATGCAATTATTTGTGTGTTGTCTTTCCCTGCAGGTGGTGAGCTCCTTTAGCACAAGCACCATCCTTTACCTTTGTATCCTCCATGCTTAGCATCGTGCGTGGCACGTAGGAGGTATCACTGAAGGACTCTGAGCTCTCAGTTATGACCCAGAGAAGGGACCTACAGCTTGTCACAGGCTGTATTCTTGAGACTTTGTCATGCTGTCCTCCTAGGGTACAGCTACAGGGTCTGTCAGGAATCCCTCAGGAGAGAATTGGAGGCACAACCAAGGCTTCCCCCTGCCATTCTGTACAAGTACTACATTGAAAGAATGTTATTATTGTAAATTTTTATATCACTTTATTTGTAAATCTAGTTCTTCTGCTCTCCTACCCTGTAAGCCATTCAAAAAATAAAAAAGGAAAGAAGCAGTTCACGGAAACCTATCAACACATTCTGACAGTGCAAGTAGTATTCCCCATCCGTGGTCCTCCACCTCTGCCAAGAAGGGAGGGAGGCACGCTTTCTTATGTTCTCTCTAGGCCAAGGCTGGTCATTGCAATGTAGCAGCATACGGTTCACATCGCTCTGCCCTGAGGACGGTGTCATGGACCTGGAGACTTTGCTAGTCTGGTGGGTCTGTGGTCTTTTCCACATGATATTCTCTTCAGCAGCAAGCCACATGTGGTTACTTCTTCTGTCATTCATCTGCTGTCAGTCTCACGTCAGAGGGCCATCGTGTGTTGAGGGCTTTCCTTCTTTTCCCTTGCCATTACACAGTGTGAAAACAAGATGACCTGACTGAAGTGATCAGGGGAGTTGGGGAAAAAGGTGGGGAGGGATTGTGGTATGACAGCAGAAAAATAGTAGAATAATGAAGGGCAGTCACCATTCTAGGATATCATGAAGTGTGTGGTTAAAGAGAAAACCCAGATTTGTTTACTGGTTCCTGAAATATTGAAGTGGTGAAGTAGGTAAATTGAGAACATATAGAAAGTATTTCATGTAGGTGGGAATAATTTTCTCCAGAAAGCCTCTTTATATAAAGAGGTTCTGGCAGCTGAGAATATTTGGGTAGAAGCATAACACCCTCTGATGCCTCTTCATGGCATAGAATTAAGTGTCTGGGGAACTGGACTGTTTGGTCTTTATCTCCAGTGCCTGACTCAGAGCCTGGTACACAGCAGGTACTTAAAAAGTGTGTCAAAGTGTGGAAGGGGCCCCCCAGGCTCGTCATGTTGTCGAGGCTTTGGGTGTGACCCCAGCAGTGCAGGGCTCTGGCTTGGAGTCAACAGGTCAGCGCTGGAATCCCAGCTCTGTTTCTGTTCCTTTGACCTTGCTCTGATCTCAGAGAGCCTTAGTTTCCATCTCTGAAATGAGGGGATTGGATTAAATGACCTCCAAGGTTCTTCCAGCTCTAGATCTGTGGTCCTGTGAACCTCAGCAAGTCCCTTTATCCATAAAATAAGGTTGGGCTTATCGGCCCCTTCTGTGATTCTGTGATCCCAGTAGGCTGTTTGCTTTCTAAGACCAGCCTTTGAGCAGGGACAGGCTTATCACCAGTGAGCTGACAAAGAAGGAGACAGAACACGCCGCAGTCTTGTGTGGCTTCGTCTGTTCCTACAGTCACAGTAGCAGAGTCTTAGGAAAAGGGACAAAGAGTTGTGTTAATGACTAAACTTACATAGGCTTGGATGTCACTGTCCCCACCCCCAGATGTGACCCGCTATAACACTGGCATCACTATAGACCCCTATTCTGGCCCCTCCCTTCCCCACCCTGTACTGTGACTCGTTGAAGGCTGGTTTATAAGTGCTGTTACAATTCAGTGCAGACCCAATATATGGGAAAGAGGATCCTAATAAATGGTCTTGTGTACATTTTCGTCCTTTCATTCTAGCAGCGTGACATCTGAGCGGGGATGCACCTGGCTACAGTCGGATCAATATGTGTGTCAGTGCCTCCTCCCACCTCAAATGGCCACATGTTTACTTATTTGTGTTCATGCTGTGTCCTCCTAATACAGGGATTCCTAGCCTTCTTTGGGCCATGTGGACCCGATGGCCCCCTTCTCAGAATCCTGTTTTTAAATGCGTTAGATACAATATGGGGGATTACAAAGGAATCCAGTTAGAGTGAAATGAAGATGTAACTCTTTCCCCTGCCGAGTTCACGGACCCCAGGTTGAGAACCTCTGCCCTGGTAGAACGTAAGCTCCTTAAAGGAGGGGGTATAGCAAGGTCCGAGGTCCAGATTAGATGGAGTCATGAATCCCATGAAGTGTTGCACTGCAGATTTCCACTGGGCTGGAGCCAGGGACCATCTTTTACATAATCATAGTTTCAAGTAGTGCCTGGGGCCTCTTCAGGGGACTCCTTCTCCTCACTTGGGTAGCCAGTGCCTTGTACATAGTAGCCACTAGGTAAATGTTGGCTAGTTTGAATACCTTAGAGTGTCCCTTTCATAACTAAATTATCATTGTATGCCTGGTGGTCTGCAGGGAAAGCATCTTCACTTGTTTGGGGGACATGTTTCCCTTCTCTAGACTTGAGTAAGATTGTTGTGTCATTACAAAACCTGTTTGCTTGTAGAAAAGATAATTGTTTCTTGGCTTTTTCTTTAGCATCATGTTACCCAGCACCCAACATAACTTGTAAGGATTTTAGCGGCAATGAAACCCATTTTACTGGAAATGAAGTTGGTTTTTTCAAGGCCATACCTTGCCGTAACGTGTAAGTAAAACATTTGCCTGAGTTTTCATTTCAAAATTATTTGACTAATAATTACATCTTGATTGCATGGAGAAGATGATTAACTTAAGGGAGAAACATAGAACTAGTGAGACTTAGGATCATACATTTAGCACTCAAAGCTCCCCTAAAAGTCCGTTTGTTCTCAAGGAGGCAAGGTGACTGAAGGCCATGGAATCCTGGGCTGAGAGCCAGAATGGACCCTCTTGTGTTACAGAAACGAGGGACGTGAGGCCCAGTGGGGGAGGGGCCTGGCTGCAGTCACAGGGCAGAGCCAGGATTTGAACTCGTTCCTACAGAGTCAGCTTCTAGTGCCTGTGCTTCACATTGCACTGAGGGACTTGGCCAGACTCTTCTGTACAAAATAACTTTAGTGATTGGAGTACAAACCGTCCTTTTATGAATTGTGTGAGTGAACCAGAGAGAATCCATTTTAAGAGAGGGAATAGTCAGGTTAGTGATTCTTTGCTCATCAGGTTCTTGCTCAATGTTTAGTGTCTTTGGATGCTTTTTTAAAAATTAGTGTATTTAACTTTAGTTTTCAACATTCACTTTCATAAGCTTTTCAGTTTTAGATTTTTTCTGCCACTCTCCTCTGCCCCCTCCCCAAGACAGCACACAGTCAGATAAAGGCTCTACATGTACAGTCTCATTAAACTTATTTTCACAATTGTCATGTTGTAAAGAAGAATTGGAATGAATGGGAGAATCCACGAGGAAGAAAAAAACCAAACAGAAAGAGAGAGAGAGAGAGAGAGCGCAGATAGTTTGTTTCCCTCTGCTTTCATACTCCATAGGTGTTTCTCTGTATGGGGATGGCATTTTCCATCATGACTCTTTTGGAGTTGTCTTTGATCCTTGCATTGCTGAGAAGAGCCGAGTCCATCAAAGTCAGTCACCAAACATTGTGGCTGTTACTATGTACAATGATCTGGTTCTGCTCACTTCGCTCTGCATCAGTTCCTATAAATCTTTCCATATTTTTCTGAAGTCTGCCAGCTCATCCTTTCTTCTGGAACAATGGTGTTCCATTACATTTATATACCACAACTTGTTCAGCCATTCCCCAGTTGATGGGCAGTTTGGACACTTTTTCATGGAAAAAATTTCTTAAAGTAAGTGTCAGTGATGGAAAATATAAACCTAGCCCCATGTCCAGGATGGCTGCCTCATAAAACTCTGGTTCAGGACCCAGAACATGTGTTCCTTGGGGCAAAAGCATGTTAATGTCGTTTTATATTGACTGCTACTTGGTGTTTCTCTTGTCAGTAGTGGGTACTGGATCATAGATACTTTCATTCACTTGGTGGCCTTCCTACCTTCACTACAAAGCTGAAAGCACACCTGCAGGATCCTCCCTTTTCTCCCTCTGCAGAAAGCAGGGTCTTTATCTTATTTTCTGGTTGATTTTAATTAAACTGCTACCCTGAAAATCAAATCCAAGGAGTCATGAGGAAATGTCTAACATGACATAACAAGAAGAGTATTGGTCCTATTAGGAAATGTGAGCTTTTGTTCTGTACATGGCATGCACACAAACACGCACACACACACACAAACACAAACATACTCACTCCCCCAGAGTCAGAAGAACTTACAAAGTCCAGCATGCCCTCATCCCAGTGAATGGTCATTCAACCATGTGGAGGACCTTCACTGAGGACTCACCTGGCTTTTGAGGTTTCCTCATCCATCTTGGATTCACTTTTTAGCTGCATTTTCTTGGGTAAGGTCATAGGGTCATCAGGGGACCTCTAGAGTTGTCTCCTTCCTTTGACCCAGATGGGAAAAGAGGCCAGGAAGTAACGTGGTTCCTTCTAGACCATGTCGGCGGCAGGGAGCAGCTGAGCTGGCAGGTGAGCCTGGGTGCTTGGGCTCCACATCCCGAATCTTCTCCTCTGTTGTCACATGATGTCTCTGTGCCTCTTGTTTCTTTCTGTGCAGAGGTACGGTCACCCTTGCATTGCCTACATGGCAAGATGTGGAGCTTTAAAAAGTGGAATGAGCTGCCTCTGAACTTGGCATAGTGTAGTCACTGGAGGTGGCCTTTGGCTGTGTTGTGTGGTTCTCGAACAGTTGTAGGCCAGACTAGGTGGTCCTAGCTTCTGACCCTCCTTCTGTGCTGTGGTCGTTAAGAGAAAAATGCTTTGGATCTTACAGAGCTTTCAAATGTCCTGTGTTGTCACACACCCTTTCTTATCGGACTGCAAGGGCTCCTCATCCCGTTTTCAGCACTCCCAGGGGTAGGAAGGACAGAAGCCTTGGGTTGACTACAGATAGCTGGGACACCGTCAGCTGAGTGTCAAATATTGGGGGAAGAGCAAGGAAGGTAGACACTGAGAAAAGGCTGCTGGATTGCTTGCTGTTATTGGAGAGGACAGTTTCAGTGAGGTGGAGACAGGGTCAGAGCTTTATTGTAAGGGATTGAGGATGGTGGCAGCATTGGATGTAGTTTAGATTTTTCAAGTTTATCAGGGAAAGGGAAGAGACAGACGAGGTAGAAGTCAGATGGAATAGAAAGATCAAGGGAAGAGTCATTTTTTTAAAGTTTTGAGATGCTCTGAGCACAGTTGTAGGGTAATGGAAAGGGACCATTAAGGGGGAGACATTGAAGATGAAGGGGAGAGGAGGCCAGCTGCTGGAGCAAGGCTCTGGGGACGTGGGAAAGGCTTGGATACAGCATGTAGGTGGAGAGACCAGAGGGCTGAAGGAGATGATGCACGCAGCTTTGGAGAATGGCAGGAGGAGGCCTTGAGTGAGTAATTGGTTGTTAAATGGGGAGAATGTGAGAGGAGGGAATCCAGTGTTTGGCATGGGCTTGTTCTGTGAACAAAAGGAGACCTTTGTTATGCCAAAGCCTTTTCAACCAGATATTGTATTGGGATTTATGTTTACCTGCCATTGTTAATTATTATTAAATTATAAGTAGATGCGTAACTAAATTATAACTGTCACTAGATTTCACCAGAATTTTTTATTAGTGACCTACTGTGTGCATGGCATACTGTGTTTTGTTTTGGCTGAGTAGCATTTAAAAGCATGTATTTCTAGCTTACAAATTAAGAATCTGCTTTTAGAAATGGGCCAAGTAGTTAAAATACTTTTATTTAACTAGAACCCAGTTTATTTTGACTCACAGACCATTTTAATTATAGTGTTTAACAATATGATTTTAAAATGCCATTTACTTCTTGGAAGTATTAGTCTTTGAATCTTGGTTTTTGTTTTCCTCCAGAAATGGCTATTCCTACCGGGTAGCAGTTGCTCTCTCCCTGTTCCTTGGCTGGTTAGGAGCAGACAGGTTTTACCTGGGATACCCTGCTTTAGGTGAGTACACCCCCTCCAGGAACGTGACAGTTCTCTGTGTATGTAGACATTTTCTTTTAGACAATCTCTCGATTCTTCTGAATGTTCAGCATTCCATATGCTGCCTTGGATCGAGTGGTGAGACATCTGTAGCAAGAACAGAGCCCGCATTCCTTGGCCATCCTGCGTCTGCAGAGCATGTCTGTTTTCTCGCAGAGCCGGGTTTTCACTTTCGTAGAATGCTTTTAGGGATAGATGGAACACAGGAAGTTCTCTGCTTAGAAATGCTGACTTGGAGACAGCCCTTGGTCCAGATGGCCACTGCCACTGTCCCCTCCCCTTCTTCCCTCTGCTGTGAGCTCTGGAGCTCAAGGGGACACTGCCTGTGGGAGCTGACAATCCCTGTCTTTTGGCCCTTTTGGAGTCCCCAGCTCTGGCTCCCGGAGCCAAGCCGGTTTTAGGGGAATGACTGGAGCGAGAGGAGGCAGGCTCTTCTCTCCTGGCAGTCTGGTTCCTGACCTTGGCCTTCCATGGGGCTGTGCTCTCCACTGTTACCCATTAGCTCCTGGTGGCCCACCCTGCGGGCCTTTTCTTAGGGCTTATCTCTGACCCTCTAGATCCTTCTCTTCTCTTTGAGATTCTCTTCTCCCCAGAGTTTCATGTCATGTGGTTCTCCTCTTACCCGTCTGACTCTCTTTCTCACCCTCCTCTGCTAGGTCTTCATCCACATTGTGCTCGCTGAGCTGGGGTCCCCCAGACTCCGTCTGTCCTCTTTTGCTTGGTGATTTCATCAGCTCCCATGGATTCAGTTTTCATCTCTACCCTGATGATTCTTGAGGGAGGAATCTCGTCCTAACTGGGTTGGCACCTTCTGTGCAAGCTGGAGTTTGATGATTTGCCTAAAGCACTGAGAGACTGTAACTCTGCTGGGGCCACACAACCATTCTGAGTCAGAAGTGTGGCTTGAACTGGGTCTTGCTGGCTCTGAGGCCGCCTTCCTGACCACTAAGCCATCCTGCCTCTTGTTACCTCCTAAAGGGTCAGTCCACACAGAATAGACATGAATGAGGTGCAGGATGTTCAATGTGAGGTAGATGGGGGGAGGGCATAAGCACTTGGGGGATCAGGAAGGATTTCATAGGGAAGGTGCTCAAGCTGTGTCTTGAAAGCAGTGCAGGATTCTGTGAGGCAAAGGTAAGGGCATTCTGGGCATAGAGGTAAGAAGACAGAAAACAGAATGCTGAATAGACAGAAAGGAGGGATTGTCAAGTGCCAAAAGGGGAGTAACACAGAACATCCGCTCAGGATTTGTGGCAGGCTTCTAAAACCGAGCCAGGGAGCTGACAGGTTATCTTGGGGGTGGCAGGGAGCCATTGCAGTTTCTGGAGGAGGGGCATGATGTGGTCAGACTTGGAATCTCTGTGGGGACTGCATTGAAGTGGGGAGAGACTTGATGTAGGGCATTGCTTTAATTCAGGTAGGAGGGAATGAGAGCCTGAACCAAGGTCATGGCTGATACCTATCTTAAAATAAGAGAACAATGAATTCAGCACTAGAAGCACCATGGTATAGAGGAAAGGCTGTAGGAACGGAAGTTGAGACCTGGGCTTTGCCACAGGATAAGAGACTTCACCTCTTTGGTTCTATCTCCTCATCTAGAAAAGGAGAGCATGAGATCAGATGGCCCCTAAGGGCCTTTCAGCCTTAAATCTTTGATCCTATGAGTACAATAAATAGCAGAACATCCTGAGGGGGAGATGGAAGAGAGAGAGAGAGAGAGAGAGAGAGAGAGAGAGAGAGACCACGTGCCAAGTGAGTCAGACTACCACCACCACCATCTCCCCTTAGACCACCAATGGAGGCAGCCTAGGACTGGACACTGAACCCAATGCCTTGAGAATAGCAGTGCCCCCACACCAATTACCAAACCAGCCTTAGTAGCTATCATTGAGGGGGAAAGTCATTGTGGAGAAGGGGGCCTACCTTCCCCATGACCACCAGCAACAATTGCTGCTCTTCCATCAACAGGCATGGAAAATCTGAGAGTCCTGGGTGTGGTGGCTCCCCTCATTCCAGTGGTCCTGCTTTCAGCCTAGCCCTCACAGCCATTATCTAGGGAAAGAACTCCTATGGAGAAGAGGTCCCCATAGCTGCCACCCACAGGGCAGGCAGGTCAGTCTTGCTGAGGGAAAGGTAGCTCAGGACCAGGCAGGTCAGGACCCCCTGTCCTTGCCCCCACAGCAGGGGCTACAGCCACAGCTACTGGAGACCCAAAGAAGCAAGTGCTTGACCCTGTCACATGACTCACCATCAGAAACAGATAGGATTTTGTCAGTGGAGATAACACTTAGGCCTTAGTACCATCTGCCTTGCTGTCGAACCCTAGGGACTATGGGACGACTTTTCCATCTGATTTACAGTTAGAACTCCCCATCTTTGTTCTCTTCACCATGTCTGTGAACTCCTGGAGAGCAGGGACCGTCTGACTTTTTTATCCCCACAGCACTTAGAACAGTGCTTTGAACATAGCAAATGCTTAATAAATCTTCTTTAATTCATTCATTCATTCCACAAACACAGCTGAAGAGCTGTTGTGTTGTCCTGTTTGGCCCCAGAGGGCAGCTCTATGAATGGAGAATTTTGTAGAGCTGCAGATTTGAGTTTGTGGTATGGAAAAATTTCCTAATGGAAAACTATGCAAAAATGGAATAAGTCGCCTTGGCTGGAACCTAGACTACATGAGATAAGTGTGGAAATAGAGACTGGAGCCAGATTGTGAAAATCTTTGAATTCAAGGCTTAGGCATTTATACATTTTTCTGTAGGCAGTAGGAAACCACTGAAAGGTTTTTGGCAGGGAGGGATCACTTGGACATCAGTCTGAAGGATGGGTTGGAGACATTTAAGCTGGAGGTAGGAAGAACAGTTAGGTGGTTTTTCTGATCCCCTAGATTAGAAGAGATAAGATCCTAAAGTGAAAGGAGGAGGTGAAGAAAACAAGGGAGGATGTTCAGGGAGAGCAGAGGGATGGCTTTGACAGCAGATAAGCTATGCAGGGTGAGGGAGAGGGGAATCAGCATGATCTCTGAGGTCACAGCCTTGAGTGACTAATGCGCACTCCTCACCTTACAGAGGTGGAAGATGGTGCCCTTTTCTAAAACACTGCATCACAGTGTTTCTTTTCTGAAACCAAATACCAAAGAATTTTATGTTTATTTTTAAAATCTCACATTACTAAATTTGACCCATTCTTGCCTTTTGAGATCTTTTTAGAGCTTGTCATTCAGCATGTTACTTAGTCTGATTAGCTTCAACCTTAAGTCATCAGCAAATATGAGAAGCATTCTTTTTAGAGATAGAGATTTTTCCCCAGTTACTGCTTTGGCTTCATCCCACAAATTTTGGTATGTTGACTCATTATTGTCATTATCTTTAATGAAATTATTGATTGTTTCTATAATTTGTTCTTTGATCCATCCATATTTTAGGATTAAGTTATTTTGTTTACAGTAATTTTTAATCTGTGCTTCAAAGGTCCTTTATTGAATGTAATTTTTATTGTATTATGGCTGATAAAAAGACATTTGATATTTCTTCTTTTCTGCATTTGTTTGTGAAGTTTTTATGTTTTAGTATATGGTCAGTTTTTATCATTGTACTGTCTACTATGGAAAATTAGGTGTACTCCTTTCTCTTCCCAGTCAGTATTCTCCGGAACTTTATTTAGCATATCTGACTTTTTAGAAATTCCATTTGGGTCCTTCTCTTTTGTTTACTTTTTGGTTCAGTTTCTCTAGGTCTGAGAGAGGTAAATTGGATTTCCCCGCTATTATAGCATCACGTTTATTTCTTCCTGGAACTCATTTAACTTTTTCTTTAAGAATTTAGGTACATTTGGCAGATAAGCGTTTAGTACTGATGTTAATTCATTGTCTTTGGTAACTTTTAACAAAATGTATTTTCGCTGATTATCTCTTTTAATTAGGTCTGTTTTTGCTTTTGACTGAGATCTCGATTGCTACCCTGCTTTTTTTACTTCTGCTGAAGTGTAGTAGAGAAATACAGACTGCTCCATGAATGTGAGCGTCCGTGCCAGCCTCTCTGTTGCTCCAGTTTTAGTGTCTTTGCTGCACATGTGAACCTGAGAAGCATTCCTTTTACGGTTTTGTTCCAGCTTCAATAAAAAATGTTATGTGGCACAAGGGCGTTTTAGCGACTCCCCCCTTCCCTGCTGACATTGAACCAGCAATATCTGCTCTTTGGTTCTAGTTATCAGTTGGTTTTGAATGATAATAACACAGCACTTACTCTGTGCCGGACCCAGGGCAAAGCGCTTTCTGGTTATCATCTGCTTTGGTCAACAACAACCTTGGAAGGCAGATGCTAATATTATTTACATTTTACATCTGAGGCAAATGAGGTGAAGTGACTTAACCAGGGTCACATAGCTAGGAAGTGTCTTAGACCCTCCCAGCTCCAGGCCTGACATTCTAAGCACTGCCCCACCTGGCTGTAGTTATCTGGCCCATCCTCTTTATCTTGAGAGATTTGGTAAAATGTTTTGCTGTAATCGGGGCTTGCTGGACCTACAGTTCTTTCCCCATCACATACCTTCCAGTCTTGTAACTTTTCAGTGAGTGAACAGATGAAAATAGAATTGGCTATAGCTTCACAGTGTGTGAGGGACTCTGCCAAGCCCTCGGGATGTATGTTCAAAAGACAACGCACCCCCTGCCCGCAGAAAGGCAAGAATGACTTTCACAGGTGGTCCCAAGGAGGGAATATGGGAAGTTACGTACGTGCTGTGTGGACTCGTTGTGGAAAGATGACTTGGAGCCAGAACTTAAGGCCAGAGGAATAGGTATCCTGAAGGAAGAACAGTAGTTAGCATTCTGTAGCATTGTAAGGGATGGCAAAGCCCACCATCCTAGGAGATAGATGCTCTTGTTATTCCCGTCTCATAGATGAAGAAGCCAAGACAGACGGAGGCGAAGGGACCAGCCCACAGCCACCTGGCCTGGGAGTGTCTGATGCTGTGTGGACTCGGATCCGCCTGACTCTAGGCCTGGCTCTCTGGGAAGCAGGGCCTCAGCATGCATTTGAGGAAAATCTCCTTGGTAGTCACACGGAGAGCCCTCTGGAGGCTTTCTCACTTGTCCTGGAAAATAAAGACCTGACCCAGGCTGGTGAACTTGGGGCAGAAGGGACCGGATGCTCTCTTGGGTGGGAGTATCAGCCAACTTTAGTAGCTGGTGAGCAGAAGGAAGAGAATGGCCCCTCTCTTCTCATTCCTGCTGGCAGTGGTGTATTGTAGGAGACTTGTGGCCTGCAGAAGGCAGACCCCATGTGCAACCGTGCAGTTGTGATGGGAAGGAGTGTGAGGTCACCAGAAGGAAAGAAGAGCATTGTGACCGGCCAGGCCCTGCCATGTGCAGTGTTCTGTGTGTGTGTGTGTGTGTGAGAGTTTGTGGTGTGTGTGTGTGTGGGGGGGTGCTGCCAGTGCATCCACTTGTGCATTCTGTGTTCCTTATGTGTATATTCACAGGAGGAATGTTCTCATGCCCCCATACTTGCCAGGCACCGTTGCAGTAAATACCTGTGATTTGAACTCTTGGTGGCTTCTGACTGA
>JAQQSW010001277.1:0-19936 GCA_028646575.1 Pseudocheirus occidentalis
GATTTTCTTTGAAGCAGACTCAAGCTGCTGTTTGGGAGGCTTTGCTGCTCCTCGTGGCCACCCTGGGGCCTTGCCTGACCGCAGCTGCTGTTTTTGGGCTGCTGGTTCTCTACTCCACTCTGGTGCGAGCTGCCCCTCTCCCTTCTATTCCTCACACCTTGGCAGATGTGGAGGTGCCGGAGGCTGTAGAACCGCTGCAGGCTGGCTGCAGGGCTCGCTCAGCTCCTTCCCACCATCCCAGGCCTGGCCACTGTCTAGGCTTCTGGCTGTTCCACTCTTCGCTCCCGGCCGCCACCAGATGAACCTCTGCTGTCGAGCTGCCTTTGGCGAGAGGTGTGTTCTCTGGATTTTTGTGAGTCTGAGAGTCCTAGACTTTCCTAGACTTTGTCTGGGCTCATATTTTCTGGGTGATTAGGGTGGCGGTGTGGGAGCTGCGGGACCTTGCTCCTTCTACACGGCCATCTTGGCTCTGCCCCACTGAAGGACTTTAAATCTTTAGTTGAGTTAGAAGGATATCTACTCCAAGCATGTGAAGCCTTTTCCCAATGGAATGGGTGGATGAGAATGATTTGTTCTAATGGCAATGAAAGTGGCTGAAGCAGATGTCATGGAGTACTTAGAACTTGGTCAGGCATCAGACACCAATGTCATCTACTGCATTGCTAGTCATCTTGGCTTTTATTCTGACACTGTATTTCAATGACTCAGGAAGAGAGAATGAGGCTGACAACTTTGTGCAACTCTGCCTTACTTAAGTCCAATTCCCAAGCAGGTCAAGACATTACCAGTGATGTCATTGGTCTTCTTTGAAAATGGGCAAATTACAATATACCATAAATAGCAGTCATCTCGCAGAGCAGTTGTAAGTATAAAATGAGATGAAATTTTCAAGGTGCTTTGTAAAACACAAAGTACTATATAAATGTTAATTATTATAGATAAAGAGCATTTTTAGCACTTATGTTCCAAACACTGTGAAACATTAAGGATACAGATACAACCAAACAAGACAGTCCTTACTCTCAAGGAGCTTACGCTCTAACAGAAAGGCAACAGGTAAAGTTGGATCAAAGACACTGGCAAAGAGATGGAGACAAAGTCTAGAGTTAGTTGAGCCCAGAGTGAAGTAAGCATGCTTGAGGCCCCTATTGAAATGGCAGTCTAGCCTAGAGACTCACCAATCAAGAGAGCAGAGACTCAGGAGAGAGAATTCTTCAGGATTTGAAGGATTCCTGACAAGGAAGCAGAGAAAGTACAAGTTCTAGGATTAACATAGGCTAGGCATAAGTAGGTATGTGAGTTGATGTACTGTTCATCCTAGGCAACAAATACAAATTCTAAAAGGGAATTTTTGGGGAAAAAAAGAATGTTTCCAATGCTAGGAGTTTCAGGCCATGAAGTTCTTCTGGAGGTAGGTATTTAGTGACACATTGGATCTTTTAGCAAACCTCAAATGAAACCTCCAAAACAGGTAACCACCCTACTCATGCTCAGGCATAACCCTGACTAAGCAAATTACAATACTCATTTCATAAAAGTCACATTCTCTAAAATGAAAGAGGTCCCTGAAGATGACTGGTCCAACCAACCAACATTGCAAAAATCCTGTCTGCAGTATCTCTGGCCAGTGGTCATCCAGCCTCTGTTCAAATAAACCTTGTCATAAGGGACTCACTACCTATCAAGATATTTAATTCCATTTTTATGCAGCTTTAATTGATAAGTTTTCCCTTAAAATGAGCCCAAATATTCCTCTCTTTAATGTTTTTCCTTCATAGGACTTTAAAATGAGTTCCCTGAACATCTCACAAAATAAAAAGTGATCTGGTATCTTCCCCACCCCCCACAAAAGCTCTGCATAAATGTTTAGTGCTAATATCAATGTTAGGGACTACAGTTAGAGTTGGGTATTACAGAGGCCTGATGTACCTATGGGGAAAGCCAGCCTCAAAAAGCTCTAAAGTAACTCAGTTTATAGAATATATACCATTGTTTTTCTAGAACACAAGTTCTCATTCCTGTTGACCCAACACCACTCCAAAAATAATACTTCTGGAGGCCAACAGAGACCATTTTGCACATCAAAATATCAGGATGAAGAAAGGAATGTCATAGTCATGTTCTACCTAGATTTTAGCAAATCAATTGACAAAGTTTCTTGTAAAAATCTGGGGACTAGATGAAGAATGAAATCTAAATGACAGTGCAATTGAGTGAATTGGGAATTTATTGAATGGCAACTAAAATGATGTCTACATCATGCTGAAATGTACATATACACATACATTTATATGTATACGTATAAAGAGTCAAGAGAGAAGGAGAAGGAGGAAGATCTGGGGGGACACTGTATATATAGGACTAAGTATATATACTTAATGTATAAGTATATGTATATATTATATACTTTGTTTCAAAAATTACCTATTTTCATACAGGATGTGAACACGTGGGCTTGACGATAATTCATTATGCAAAGAATGTTGAAAAAAGGGATTACTTTTCAGGTATGTGTTAGTCTAGGTTCTCTGTGAAATCCTTTCTATCTCTTTGGTCATGTAAAATTTCATATTATAGAGGGGATATTTCAGGTATAATGTCAGGTTAGTCGTTCTCTGAGATGCCTTCCAGTTGTGGGAATTCCTAATCTAGTCCAATATAACCATATTAATGATGAGGAAATTGAGACCCAGAAAGATGCCTGAATTGCCTAAGATCACACTAAAATAGGACTTGAATCCAATCCCCTCCCTTTCTGATGTAGTTGCCCTTTTTGCTAATATGAAAGAGACTGCTATTTGACTAACACCATGGTCTGCCCCCTTGGATCAGACATCTCAATTCCCACCATGTTATTTGCACTGGGCAAAATTACTCAATATCATTGAATACCATTGGCCTGTACGTATCTTGTTTGTGCACAGTTGTTTTTATGTTGTCTTTTTCATTAGAGTATAAGCTCATTGTGGGCAGAGACTGTCTTTTGCCTTTTTTTGTATTTCTGAAACTCATCATAGTGCCTGGCACATAATAGAGATTTACTTAATACTTGTTGACTGATGGTTGTCCTTATTGTTGTCTGAAGCCATCCCAGCTGTCTTCACTGTCTTCCCCAGCACGCTGTACCAGGTTCTCTCATAGATACTGCCTCTGTAGGATTTTCCAACAGACCAGATTAGCCCTTGATTTCACAAAGCACTATGAACAGTCTCTGATAGTTTTCTCTGCATCCCTGGATCTAGAGCTTGATGCAACTCCTCCCCAGCAAACACACACACACACACACACACACACACACACACACACACAATGTTTGGGGTTGACTAGGACTGATTGAGTCTTCTGAGACCTTGAAAACTTCATTTTAGGAAGATTATTTTGATGCATAATAAAATTGCAATTTCAGATTCTAATTAACCATAAGATTTCCTAATTATCTAAAATCTAACAGATGAAGAGCCATTGCTTTCCACAGTACACTACTCTGAGATAGCAATCAAGAATTCAGAGTATTTACTCTGTAGAATAATTATCTATTAATGCAATTTAGAATAGGAATCAAGTAAGTCAACTCCCTGCTGCCGTTACAGAAGTAAGGCTCCCGGGTGACAAGAAAAAGGCATAGTTATCTGCGGTCATCAAAAACATTGAGTTATTTTGAAATTTTACAATGATACCTAAAACTGCTTTTCTATAATGCCATATTCTTTTTTATTTGCTTTTTGGAGAGGGGAAGGTAGGGCAATTGGGGTTAAGTGATTTGCCCAAGGTCCCATGGTTAGTAAGTGTTAAGGGGCCGAATTTGAACTCAGGTCCTCCTGACTCTATTCACTGTGCCATATAGCTACTCTATATCACGCCATATTATTTGAAAACAAAGGACAAACACAACCTATGAGTAGACTGAGCTGTCTGAATGGAGATCCATCTATTTGGATAAGTCAGCTCATCCTCTCCCTCTCCTCTCTTAGAGTGAACATCAGTGTTTTCTCTTTGTAACAGCAACCCTGAGGGTCTTCCTCTCCCATCCTGATACATTTTTTTTCTTTTTTCCTAATTAAAGGGGCAATCCTTTAACTCACTTCTTAGAGGCCTGTTCACTGAATGGGCCATACTTCACTCTGAGTATCTGAAAAAGTCTTACTCTAAAATGGCCAGGGTCTCCTATTGCATCCTGGGCCATCTCCAGTCATCTTAATGAATATCTGGTCACTGGATCCAGATGACTCTGGAGGAAAAAATGATGCTGGTAACATTGCACAGCCCTCCCTCATTCAAATCAAAGTTAACTAAAAGTCATATGATCATTTCCTTGATGCCATGGATCTTCTTCAAAAATTAAGGACAAACACAATTGCAGTTCCCTTATTAATTGCTCTTTAGGACTCATCTGCTACTGAGTGAGGTCATTGCAAAGGGAAAACTCTATGATTTTGCAAGTAGCATGCTTATGTAGAGACAATTAGGTGGTTCAGTGCATGGTATACTGGACCTGGAATCAGGAAGACCCAAGTTCAAATCTCGCCTCAGTCACTTACTAGCTGTATGATCCTGGGAAAATCAATTGACTTTTATAGAACCTACCTTGGAGGGTTACTATGAGGATTAAATGAAATAATACATGTAAAGTACTTTGCAGACCATAAAGAACCACATAAAATCAATTAAAATGTAAACAAAATAGCTATTGTCCAATTCAATCAACATTTATTAAGAGTCAGCTATGGCACTGGGATAAGTGCTGGGGATACAATTAATAAAATGAAAAGATAATCCATACCTTCAAGGAGCTTACATTCTAAAGGGGGAGATATAAGGGAGAAGATGAGATGTCAGGGGATACGTGGCCTGGGGCATCTTGTTCCATGGAGTAGAAACCAGGCAGAGCAATCTAGTAAGAAGTACAATTCTCCCTAAATAACAACTTTTGAAATGGCATGTCCAGTACTGTGATTTGGCAGCCAAGACAGCTAATACGCTCTCTGGTTGCATTAAAGGAGAGATAATGTCCAGGAAAAAAGAGGTGAGAATTCTGCTGTACTTGGCCTCTTCTGTAGTCAAACCATACATAAGTATTATGAATTCTGTGGGCAGAATGAGGAAATTTAGATACAATGCCATAGTATTTGTTGATGTAATTTAGAATTTGTTGATGTAATTTAGCTGGTACAGTGGATAGAATGCCTAGAGTCAAGACGAATCTTCCTGAATTCCAATCTGGTCTTAGACACTTAGTTGTGTGACCCTGAGCAAGTCATTCAACTTCTGTTTGCCTCAGTTTCCTCATCTGTAAAATAGGAATAATAATACCCTCTACATACCAGGTTGTTGTAAAGATCAGGTGCACATAGTAAGCCCTATGTAAATATCAGCTATTGTTATAGGCACAAGTCTTTGAAAAGGAACAGCGATGAGATGGCATGTCAAGTACAGGGAATACTCAGTAGGACAGTTTGTGTGTAATGTAAAGTCTATGAAGATAAGTAATATGAAATGTCTGATAAGGAGATGGGGGCGTATTGTAGTTGCCTTTAAATTTCATGTTGAAGAATTTATATTTTTTATATGAGAAGAAAGAAGTTTTTGAAAATGTGAAGTCTTTCAAAGTTTCTGAGTACTGTAATGATATGGTTGGACCTGTGATACAGGAATATTAATTTGGTATATAAATAGACAGTGTTTGGGAAATGAGATTATTTATCAGAACTGACAAGAAGACAGAGTAGTGCTACCTAGATCCCCACAATAATCACTCCAAGGTCAATATCAATGGAGTACCATCTTAAATGGTAGTCAGAAATCAAAGGAGGAACCATAATGGGTCATCTTTTCAGCACAAAATCATATATTCTTTCTTTAGGCAAACAACCAGGGCAGAATCTGTGGAACATGGTTGGGAGCCTGTTCCCTCAGGAGTGAAAGAAAGCCATGATACTGTCTTCTAAGAAGAAGAGATATCACATATGGCCCCACAAAAGTGAGCCTTGATACAATTCTTTTAAACCAGAAGAGTGTAGGGAAGAGGGCCACAGCTCTCAATCCAAACAAAGGAAGTGTATCTTAGAGCCAATCTGCAGGAAGCAGACAAGGGGATTATTACTCTGGCACCATCAACAGGACATGATCAACAATCCAGGATCATACAAGGTCACCACAATGCCACCAGAAGCACCAAGAGTCTAGCACTAACACAAAGTCCCATTATAGAAAGTAAGGCAAAAAGGATGAGTAAACAAGCAAACAAAAAAAAAGTAAAGATCCCAGGGATGTTCGAGACATAAACCTGAAAGAAGAAAATGATGTCAAAATATCTACAAGTAAATCTTCAAAGAACACAGCTTAGCCATAAGATTAATTAGAACTCCTAGAAGAAATTATTTGTTATTTTTTATTCTTAAAGAGTTAAAAATTATATTATAGATTAAATGAGACCCTCTCAGATCCTGATGGCCCAGGACCCCAAGCCTCATGAATAGCAGCATCCCCAGACCATAGGTTCAGGAACCCAGACCACAGGCTTTTCTTCTAGACCAGCTTCTGCAGACATCACCCAGGGAGTCAACACTTATGGAGTAGCTATATGGCAAGTGATTCTGCAGGTTCCATGGCTCCTGCCAATCCAGCAGCCATAGCTCCCAGACACCTGTAAAAGCAAGGTCTCAGGACTAAAATCCTTGACACTATCAAATGGTTCAGTCAAAAAGAGATAAGGTTTTATCAGTGAAAAATTACTTTAAAGAAAATGCATTGTCATCTGCTTTGCCTCTGCACTCTAAGGACCATGGGACTTTTCCATTCAACACACAACTGAAACCTCCTAAATATATATTATCTCCCCTGAGTAGAATGTCAGCTTTTGGAGAGCCAGACTGTCTTCCTTTCTATTGCTATCTCCAGTACTTAGCACAGTATTTGGCATATAATTGGAGGTTAATAAAGACTTTTACATAAAAAATTAATTAATTAATTAATTAAATGAGAAGGCTGAGCAAAAAAGTAGAAAAGAAATGAGAACTATAAAAAAATTAACTAACAGGAGATATAAAATCTTATCCAGGTAAAACAGATCAAACTGAAGATGATTTGAGATACACACACACACACATACACACACTTTAAAAATCAAAATATTGAAAAATATAGTTATTTCATATAAAAAATAACTGACCTAGAAAACAGATCAAGGATCAATAACTTAAGAATCATAAGACTATCTGAATATAATAAGTAATATCATATTTCAAGAAATCATAAAGGAAAACTGCCCACACATACTAGAACAAGAGAACAAAGTCAAAATAGAAAGAAACTCCCTAAAAGAAATCCCCAGGTAAGAACTACCAGGACATCATAGTCTAAGTCTAGAGCCTTCAAATCAAAGACAAAATATTGTGCAAGGGCAAAAAAGAAAGAGTTTTAGTACCAAATTCCAAAGTTAGGATCCCAAAAGATTAAGCAACAACCACTCTAAGGAATAGGATACAATACTTTAAAAGGCAAAATATGTGAGCTTACATGAATACCATACCAGCAAAACTAAGTGTGTATGTATAATCCTATAGGGGGAAACTGTATCTTCAAAGAAATAAAGAGCTTTATAATATTCCTGATGTGAAAGCCAAAGTTGAGTAGAACTTTGAAATACAAACACAGTAGTTAAGAGAAATATAAAAAGATAAATACAAGTTAATAAGAAGAAGAAGCTTTAATAAGGATGAACTGTTTATATTATAATGGGGGAAGGGATGGTACAAATGTCCTTTCAGAATTCCATGCTGTCTGGGGATATGAAGTGAGTCAAACAAGACAAAAGGCCTGGGACTGGCTTTACTCTGTTTTGATTTTTTAAGGGGAGGGGGAGGGAGAAAGAAAATACACAAGAGAAAAAATAGGGGGGAAAGGGAGATGGAACTTATCTCATATAATCGATGTATGCAAGTATCTGCTTCAAGTGCTGTCCTACTCTAATCCATCCTTCACAAAGTGTCATAGTGATTTTTCTAAAATAAAGGTCTACCCATGATACCTCCATACTCAGTAAATTCCAGTAATTCTCAATCAACTCCAGAATCAAATACAAAATCCTCTGTTTGATGTTCAAAGAACTTCATAACTTAGCATTCCACTCTTCTTGTCTTCCTATACCTTACTCCTTGCCATGCACTCTTAGATCCAATGACATTGGTTTCCTTGCTGTTCCTTAAACAAGACACTCATCTTCCATATCCTGGCATTTTCTCTGGCTGTTGCCCATGACTGGAGTGATCTCCCTCCTCCTCTCCAGCAACATAGCATAAAATTTTACAATATGACCAGGTTGGACTTTATTAAAATTGAAATTTAATATTAAATTTTTTAAATTGAAAATTATGAAAGTAATTGATCATATTAATAGCAAGAAAAACAAAAAATATATATTAATGATGACAGAAAAGGCTTCTGAGAGATTCATTTCTGTTTTATAAAAGCCAACTAGAAAACATAGGAATTACTGATCAATTACTTGGCATAATGATTAGTATATATCTGAAAGCAAGAACCAGCATTGTATACAATAGAGATAAACATGAATCTTTTCCAATAAAATCAAGGGCAAAGTAAATATGTTCAATGTCACCTTTACTAGTACCCACAGGAACTAATACAACTAAAAAACATTTTTAAAAGATAAATAATTGGAAAAATATTAATTGCTTCTGGGTAAGCCAAGTCGTTGCAATGGAGAACCTCATGAAATTAATTATTCAGTGCCATGCCAATAAATTTACCAGAGTATTACTTTAAATAACTAGAAAACATAATAAAATGTATCTGAAAGAATCAAAGTCTCAAGGTAAATAATGAAAAAAGGTACAAAATAATGTGCCTTAACAGACTTAAACTATACTACAAAGTCATAATTAAAACAACTTGGTAGTAGTTTTTTTTAATAGATGGATCAGTGGAATCGATTAGGTATATAAGATTAGAAACATATTAATACAGTAACATAGTATTCAAATGAATACATTAACATAGTATTCCATCTCAGCTACTGGGATAAGAACTCACTATGTGACTAAAAAAGACTGAGAAAACTGGACAGCAATCTGGCAGTTTAGACCTATACTTCACATCATATACCAAGACAGGTTCCAAATGGAACTATGATCTAAATCTAAATAACTGTATAATAAAAAAGATGGGAAAAAAGGAAAAAATCATATATGTGTGTGTATACATGTATAAATATTAAAAGTTTGTGAAAAACAAGATAGAGAGGATCACAAAAGAATAAATGTAGGGGTGGATAGATGGCGCAGTTAATAGAGCACCGGCCCTGGAGTCAGGAGAACCTGAGTTCAAATCTGACCTCAGACACAACACAAAACTAGCTGTGTGACCTTGGACAAGTCACTTAACCCCAGTTGCCTTGCCTTCCCCCTTCCCTTCCAAAAAGCAAAAAAAAAAAAAAAGGAAGAACAAATGTACAACTTCGATTACAGAAAAAATTAAAGTTCTTGCACAAACAAGTTAAATAGAGCTTAGATTAAAAGATAAACAGTTGACTGGGCAAAAGTGTAGCAAGTTTCTATCTAAGATATGTAAGGAACCAATTCAAATTTATAAGAATAATTAATTTGACCATTGATAAATTGGTTTGCCAACTGATAAATGATCAAAGAATATAATTTTGAGGAAATAAATCCAAGTTATGAACACTGATATAGAGGGGGGGAAATGTTCCAAATTACTAATAGAGAAACATACATTGAAATACCCCTGTAGTTTTACACACTCATCAGATTGACAAAATTGACCCCCCAAAGTGGCAAATGTTCTAGAGACTATAGGAAAATGGACCCACTGATACACTGCTGGTGGATCTATGCACTGATCCAGTCATTCTGGTAAGCAATGCAAAGCCATGCCCTAAAGGCTTCTGAATTATCTATACCATTGGTTCTCAACCTTCCTAATGCCAGGACCCTTTAATATTTGTATGTAGGTGTATCTGTGTGTGGGCAGACCTGCCTGGAGACAGATAGAGGAGCAGTGTCTTGGTTCCTAAGGCCACTGGAAATATGTGTTTTCCAACAGTCTTAGGCGACCCCTGTGACCCCTGTGAAAAGGTCATTTGACCTCCAAAGGGGTCACAACCCAGAGGTTGAGAACCACTGATCTATACCTTTTGATCCAAGGACCTGATTACTAAAGGAAATCAAATAAAGAGCAAAAGATTTTGCAGATACAAAAATATTTATAGTGGCTCTTGTTGCAGTGAAGGTAAAAGAATGCCCATCAAATGATGATATTTTAATACAATGGAATACTGTTATGCTGTAAGAAATAATTAGATGGTTTCAGATAAACCTGGAAGCCTGTTAAGAACTGATGCAGAGCAAAGTGAGCAGACCCAGAAAAACAATTTATAATATAACATGAATAATGTAAAAATGAACTATTTCAAAGAACTTAAAAAGAACTCTCATCAATGTTATGATCAACTGTGGTTCCAGAGTAACACTGGTAAAGAAGGATGCACACTTTCTGACAGAGACATGATGGACTAATATGCAGCAGGTGATACATTTTTTTAAGTGTGGCCAATATAAGAATCTGTTTTGTTTGATTTTCTCAGTTGTGACATGGGTTTTATTTGTAATTTTTCATGAGGACAGAAAAGAAATAAATGTTTTACAACTGAAAAAAAATTTTTAAATAAGAAAAAATGGATTGGAAAGAGAGAGGAAGTGAAGAGGCCAATTATGAGGTTTGAAATAGTTCAAACAAGGGGTGGCAGAGTCAAGACGGCAGCATAGAAGCAGGAAAACTCCACAACTTCCCCCATAACCACCTAAAATACCTATAATATATGACTCTAAACAAATTTTAGAGCTCCAGAACTCAAAAATGACAGAGAAACAAGGCACCTACTGAAGGCAGCCTGGCAGACAGATGTAAAGGGCTCACCACAAAGCGCTGGGAGCCCAGACCAGCAACATATGAACCCAGGACTTTAGCCCCAGGCTGTCAAAGAGAAACCATGGCTGGAGCTTTCAGGAGAACAGATCAGCAGTAGCTGTGGTGGTTTCCAGAATTACCAACCCAGAAAAGCCAAGGACAAAGGGAAAAGGTCAGTGGAACTCAGCTAAACTTGGGGGAGAGGGTCTGGCCAACTGTCCTTGGCTGCTTCAGAAGCTCCAGGCCTGCAGATTGCATGGGGGCCAAGTGATCATTCAGAGGCTATGTGCTCTTGCCTTGAGCTGCCTGGATTGGGATCGTAGTATTGGATGGTGATCCTGAGGTGTGTTTTCAATGAGCCAAAGCTGGTGGGGGCTGCAAACATATAATTCTTCATAACAAAACATTAATTCTGACAATATTCACTTTTCCTAACACAGCAACCATGAAATAACCCATAAAATGCAGTACACAAAATAAAATTGGTAATATCCAAAACATTTTTCCTGGCAAATAATTCCCTAGAGTTCTGCGACCTTTTGTACTAACATCTCAGTTTTTAAAAAAATAATTATTTCAGACAGTATTCATTTTTCATATGACATCTATGATACTATAAATACTATACAGCAAATAAAATTCTTTAAACTAAAACATTTTAACCTAAAACTTACCTTCCACTCTGTTAGATGGTAGTATAAGGGCATCTTACTATAAACAAAGAATCATTAATGCATCAACACTCAACTAGTGACTAATAGCCACTCTCAACATTTTTGGCATGAAATTTATTTAACACCTTTATTTTCTCACTAAACCAAATCGCCGACTTTGTATACTTGGACTTAGAGCCCAAAGAACTTGCAGTATGCTTTAGGGGCATAATTATAAACGTAAAAGTTGAGTTTTAAAGGCAAACAATGAAAATATGCAATGAATGCACAGGGAGCTCTTTGTAATAATAGGGTATGCCAGTCCAGTGAAGTACCACATAGGATACCAGCTGCCCCACAAACTTGCTTGCATTGTACCAGAAATGTGCAAAGTTGTCAGCACAGAAGTGAAAATGAGGTTACTAATAAAATCATGGGAACACTTGAAGTCATGAAAATTAAACATGTGAATGTTGAGGATTGACTGTGTAGGCAAAGAGGTAACTCACAAATTTCTAGTCACTGGAAGTCCCTTTCTCCATTTGTAAAGTCTTCATGAAATTTGTCTTTGGTGTAACTCTGATGGGTTTCAAGGGTCAGGACCCTGGTAGAATGAATAGTCAGTCTTTTCTGCTACATGGCATCACACTGTAATAGCAAGCACCTTAAAACACCCAAGATGGACAGATTGACCTACTTTTCTAAAGGAGAGACAACTTTAAAGGGGTCAATAATCTTCTTTTAATTATATTCACTAGTTCAGGGGAAAGGTCAGTACCCTAAACATGGAGAAAATACAAGCAGAGAAATTAGCACAGAGATTCGACAGGTCTCCTATTGTGTCAACTAAGTAATATAACCACCTACATACATCACTGGAATGAGGGAGCACAAACATCTGAGTAATGGGAGGGGGCTCTTAATAAATGGCTACTCAGAGTCCTGTCCAGGAAATCAAAAGACCCTTCTCATAACACCCCCCCAAATAAAAATGCCAACCTCCCAGAATATAGAACCAAGACTCAGACCCTGAGTGACTCAGAACCAGAAGGCATGAAACCTACTCAATTCAGCATAGCTGTGAATTATCAGGGTTCAAAGGAGATTAATCCTTCAGATGTTTACAATTTATTCTGAGCCTAGGAAACTGAACTCCAGGAAGAAAACAAGAACAAAAATTCTGACTTTGCTTATGCTTACACACTCCTTGAAGCTTCTTCTCCCCAAGTGATTATAACTCCTAACCAAAAGTTTCTCCTACTATCCCCTATTAGGTTTCATGGTGAATAGAGCACTGGACCTGGAATCAGTAAGAACTGATTCCAAGACTTATAGCTTTGCTAAAAAAAAAAAAAAAAAAAAAAAAAGGTATGTGGGAACAGAGAGGATAGAGTTGCTAAAAAGGATTAAATGTGGCTGATTGTTTCTAGGAAGCACAATGGTGGGAAGATTGTTTATAGTAGTACTGGAAATCTATTCCTTTGGAGTTATCTCTAGAACCCTGACAGCTGAGAGAGTAAAGAAAGAGTAGCAGTCAAATCTTGTCTCTGACCCCAGCTATGTGACCTTGGGTAACTTCACCTCTCACTCTCCCATTCCTCTTCTGTAAAATGAGCATCTACCTCAATGGGGTTGTTGTGAGGATCAAATGAAATAAAATATGTAAAGAACATTGTGAACCTTAAAATGTGATATAAATACTAGTTATTCTTATCATTTCAATCAAACAATAACCATTTATTAAGCCCTATTGTGTACCAGAGAGTTTCATTGTTTTATCATTACTACTGCTACTACTACTTCTACTACAATCTCTATGATCGCAGATAGACACACTATCTGCTAGTGGTCCAGTATCTCCAATGGCATTGTCAATTAGAGGAAGTTGGCAAGAAGAGAAAAAGAGGGGAAAAAAACTCTCTATCCTCCCTTCCCTCAGATCAGATCCTCTCAGAGATTTGGCTTTGCCTCATAAAATGGAATCCTCCACACTGGAACTCTTCCCTTGCTAGACTGACAGGTTCGCTGTTTTACTGAGCTCATAGCTGGAGTGAGAGCTTTTTTTAACATAGGCCCAAAGGTGTATCTGATTCAGCAAAACTCCAGATTCCTGTGTAACCTCATTTGCCCTTATCTAAAGTTCAAAATACCATAATCCTCTCAAATTGATTACGAATTCATTCATACCCAATTTAGAACTTTGATTAAGTCGTTTCAGAAGTCTGGACTTCCTATAATTACATTCATTGGGGTGATAAAGAAAACTCAGCCTTATAGATGAAAATCTGGAAAGTGAGTCAGAGTTATATATGTGTGTGCATGCGTGTGTGTACATATATGAAAGTACATCTGTTTACAGGCAGTATATATAAGCAAGATGGATCACTTGTCTTTTGGTTTTTTCCCCTTCTAGCTACTTTCTCCCCATACCCAAATTATATTTGCTCATATACTTGAGGCACTCTCAGTTTTTCCACAAAACCAAAGAAATCTGTAAGAAGTAAGTCCTGACAGCAGCATGCCTAGGCATCTCTCTTCACTCAGACACTGACTAGTCACATGTATTTTAATGAGCAGCACTAATATACAGGGATAATTATTCTGCAGGAGCTGAAGCAGAAAATGAAAGAAGAGCTACCAAACATGAGTACACAATAACCAAAGTATTTCTCTGCACTAAGTTCAGCATAGGAGAATGTTGGCCTCAGAAGGAAGGAATGAGTGCTATTTATAACTGAAGGGATAGTTACTGCAGGAAAATGAAAACTGAAAAACCATCGCCTTAAAGGATGTAAACAGTACATTCATTGAAGCTGGAGTTGAGCAGTTGCACTGCACAGGGTACTTCCTGCCCACTGCAAGAAACCATTCTATAATACTCCTAACAATAGACTATGTAGGAAATTTTGCCCCAGGACAGTTATATAACTAGGAGCCATTCCAGTGGTCAATAGGCTAACAGAATGTGTGGAAAACCCATTCAGCAACAGCAAGGCAGCTGTGACATGGTGGAAAGGACACTGAACTGAGAGTCTGGACACTAAGTTTCTGCCCCAGACCTGTGACAAATTTTTTCTTTTATTGTAGACTGGTCGTCTCCCTTCTTTGTGTCTTAGGTCTTTCTTCTATGAGACAAATGGGCTAGACTAGTTGATTGTGAGATTTGGAGTCTGTGATTTTTCCCCAGATTTAACACACTATGATTCAGTCTTTGATTACTGGGTGGCTATAAGACTAGGGAGGAAAATCTTCCTTGGAATGACAACACCATAAGAATGTTGAGTTCCATGATTCTCATGGAACATGAAGGCACAAACTCTGAAGAGCCAAGAGAGAAGAATTAAGCTTAAATTTCTTAAAACTATGAACAAGATCTGGCTTTATTCCATATTAAGACTCTTCTCTCACTCCTTGACTGGAGACTGAAATCATAAGCACGAGAATTTTAACCCTTTTGCCTAATATTTGCCTGCCCTTAGAATACAAATCCCACTAGGAAGCATATCATTTTCAGCCACCTGTAGTCATCCACACTTTAATAAATTACTTTATGAACACTTAAATTTCTGTTATTGTTTAGAAAATGAAGAGCAACTCTGCCAGGAGAAATATAATCCTATGAAGTAGAGGAAAGCTACCTCTTCTATCAGCTGGTCAATCAATCAACAAGCATTTATTAAGTGCCTACTATATAACAAACATTATTCTAAGGTTTGGGTTTACAAAGAAAGGGAAAAGTTCCTATTCTCAAGGAGCTCACAGTATAATTGGGGAGGCAATATGCAAACAACTAGGTACAAGGAAGATATAAACAGCATAAATTGGAAATAATCAACAGAGGAAAGGCACTAGCATTAAGGATAATCTAGGTCATACAACTCTTTTTGAAACCTCATTCTGGATCAAGAGGATTCTTCTACATCTCTATGTTAGGAAGTCTTCCCCTCAATCCCATAAATCTTTGGGGAGCTTTCCCATACTGGCAGGAACTAGGTGGAGGATAGATTGTGTCCTACAGTGCTCCCCCATTAAAACAACTATATTGGCAAGAGATAGAAGACAGGCACTTCTACTGTTCTACTGTAATCCAAACCCCAGGTCACCTGCCCACCACCTAATTCATGACCCACCTGTGTCCCACCATTAAGCCCCTTTTTATTTCTGTTTTTGTCCCTATACTATATTCTGTTATAGCTTAGAACAGCTGTAAGACATGACTGGGCCTTGTTCAGGGCAAATTTCCCTATTTTATATATATATATAATTTTTTCCCTTCAATCATTATGAGTGTATAAAGTGCAGCTCAGGGTTATGGCACAACATAGAGATCCTGTCCTGTTCCATTAACTAAACAGTCCCCACATCCTCTGTCTGGAACATGACCCTGGCTTGTCCTGGGACTTTCCAGTTCCCCCTCATACCCCATGACCCACTACCCTGTTCTGGAAAGAGATGACTACCCCTGTTCTTTCCAGGGACCCCTTCACCAGAAGGTTGCACCCTTGTACCTTTATACCATATTCCCAAATTGGCCCTGAACTATAGAGCTAACCAAATCACTGCTCTTTTAGTTTTTGTATGTAATGGCTTCTGCTAGCCCCCTCCCTGGTTGTTGTTTGTGGTTTTGGCCTATATAATCAAGCCTGTAAGACCCAAAGATCACTGCCTGATTTGAGTTTACACTCCAAGTAGTCACGTGCTTGATCAATAAATCCACACCTGAATGTATCTTGAACCCAAGTCTCAGCTCGCTCTTATTCTCTGTGCAACACTACCATTAATTTCTTAACTATAAACTGGGTGGGAGATCTGAAAAGGCCCTAATGGCATCAAAACTCCACTACCAGAGTTTTATACCTTGAGGTTTTAATATTTATTAAAATATCATAGATAATATACGTTCTAATGATTTAAGTCAGGGGTTCTCAACTTGGGTCTGGAAATAGATTGCATGAAGTCCATGAACTTGGATTTGAGGAGGAAGGAAGAAATGACATCTTTATTTTCTCTAACCTATAACTAAAATTTAACATTTCCTTCCATTTTAAATATAGACAAAAAAGTATACTAATATTAGCAGTTCCTGTGACTTTGTTACCAATAGAAATTAAAGATATTTTCATATCACATTGCATTTGTTGCACATATCTTGAAATATTGTTCATGCTCATTGTTGCTATGAAATTGCTATAATCAGTCAAACATTGGTAATATGAGTTCCAAAGTCTCTTGGTATGACTATATGGTATGACTATGATTATATTAGAAACTTCAGGGCATTTCCTCTTGGGTTGACTGTGTCACTCTCTCTTGGTTGATCTGAGTTATCACACTCTCAATGGGAGAGTTCCTCACTCTATTGCCTGGTATATATTCTTTTATGTGTAGTTTCTCTGACTTCTATTTTGTGATTGTATTGGATAAGTGGGTTTCTTTGGTAATTGCTACATATATTCATTGTAAAATTACAATTTGGTGAAAAAGGAGTCTAACCAGGGGCGGCTAGGTGGCGCAGTGAATAGAGCACCGGCCCTGGAGTCAGGAGTACCTGAGTTCAAATCCAGCCTCAGACACTTAACACAAAAAACTAGCTGTGTGACCTTGGGCAAGTCACTTAACCCCAACTGCCCTCCAAAAAAAAAAAGCAAAAAAAAAAGGAGTCAAACCTTAGATATAAAGCATGTGGTCTTTTCCCTCCATTAATAAGTCAGAAATTAGTTTGAACCTGAAAAACACATCCCCCATTGATAGTATTTAAGGGAACAAATAGACACTAGCCTGTACCCTCTCTCTGAGGAAATCAGAGTTACTAAACATCTGGCTCCAACCTTTTGCTTCCTTTCTGGGTGTGAATTAAAGTCTTCTACAGAGAAGAGTAAGGGATGGGTAAAGGAGGGGAGGCTACAGGTGTTTATTTCACGTCACATTGAGCCACACAAAGACACCCCCATGCCGTATTGATACCTTTGTCACCAATAGAAATTTCTGTAATCAGTAAATAAAAATTCATCAAGAGCCTACTCTGTGTCAGGAACTATACTAAATAATGGGGATACAAAAAAAAAAGCAAAAGACCATTCCTATTCTCAAGGAGCTTACATTCTAATTTGGGAAACAACGTGGAAACAACTATGTGCAAACAAGTTCTCTATTGCCTCAAATACAAAATCCTCTGTTTAGTATTCAAAACCTTTTATAATCTAATCCATTTCTTCCTTTCCGGTCTTCTTACCCATTACTCAACACTTACTCATCAACCTAGTGGCACTGGCCTCCTTGCTGGTCAATGAACAAGATGCTCCCTCTCTTGGCTTGAGAAATTTTCTTTATCCTGCACTACTGAAATGCTCTCTGTTATCTCCACCTATTGATTTCCCTGGCTTTCTTGAAGTCCCAACTAAAATTACATGCTCTACAGGAAGTCTTTCCCCCATTTAATTCTAATGGTAGTGATGATGGTGGTGATGGTGATGATAGTAGTGTTTGTTGCTGAGTCTTCTTGAAGATGAGTCTTCTTGACTTCAGGCCCAACAATCTATCCACTATCACCACTGTCCACTGTGTTAAATGAGGAAGTTGGACTCAATGGCTTCTGAGACCCATATTATCTCTAGATCTTATTGTTTTTGTTCAATCTTTTCAGTTGTGCCCAACTCTTCATGTCTCCATTTGGGGTTTCCTTGACAAAAACACTGGAGTAGTTTCCTATTTCCCTCTTCCAGCTCATTTTACAGATGAGGAAACTGAGGCAAACAGGGTTATGTGACTTGCCCAGGGTCACACAACTAGTAAATGTCTGAGGCCTGATTTGAACTAAGAAACAGGGCCCTCCTGATTCCAAGCCCAGTGCTCTATCCACTGAGCCACCTAATTGCTCCCTTAACTCTAGTACCTTTCTTCCATTAATTACTTTCTATTTATCCTGTATATACCTCATCTGATCATATTTGTTCATTGTCTTTTTCCATTAGGTTTCAAGTTCCTGAAGGTAGGGATTGTCTTTTGGGTCTTTTTTATACCTAGTGCTTGACATGGTGCCTGGCACATAGTAAGTACTTAATAAATGTTTATTGGCTAATTGACTATATACAGGATAACTGGAAACTGTCAATGTGAAAAGGCACCATAATTAAGGGGGATCATGAAAGATTTCATCTAGAAGTTAGGATTTTAGCTGGGAATGTAAGGAAGCAAAAGAAGCCAAAAGGCAGAGAGATAAGGAAGAAGAGTATCCCCATACATGACTGGCAGCAAGTGAAAATACCTGTAGTTGGTGGGTAGAATATTTTGTTTGAGAAACAGAAAGACCAGTGTCAATGGAACATAGAGAATGTTGTAGGTTCCACTGTAGGTAAGAGACTAGAAAAGGTTGTTGATTTTAGTCTCCCTGTCTTGTTGAGTTATTTCAGTCATGTCCAACTCTTTGTGAACTTGTTTAGGGTTTTCTTGGTAAAGAGTTTTGCTATTTCCTTCTCCAGATTATTTTACAAATGAAAAACTTAGGTACATGGTTACGTGACTGCCCAGAGTCACACATCTTGTAACTATCTGAAGTCAGATTTGAATTTATGAAGATGAATCTTCCTGATTCCAAGGCTCTATCTCCTATGCCCCTTAACTGTCCCATCTTCCTGTCTATAGACTATATATCAATATAATTAGTTTCCTTTATAATAATATGTACTCTATTTAATACATTAAAAATCATTTTGATAAGGCATAGACTCACCAGACCAACAGAGGAGTCTGTGACCCAAAAAAGTCTAAAGGTGATGAGGGCCTACACTAGAGAGGTATGTAAAGCCAATCAGCAGTAAATTCCTGAGATAATGCTACTGTGAACAGCTTTTAAGATTCAGATTACACAGTATTAGTGAACACTCTGTTTATTCCATTACAAATCAAGATTCAGTACAATATTCACAGTATCAACAATTCACAATATTATATATTCACAGCATCAACAATTCACAATATTAATATACAATATTTAGAAGGAGGAACAAAAGAAGAACACTTAAAGATTCAATCAGTCAAGTTAAAGATTCAATCAATTCACCTTGTTTTCCTAAGAGGGGAATCAGCTTAATTTCACATTTAAAGATTCAATCAGTCAAGTTAAAGATCCATTCAATCAATTAACAAAAGGAATCACCTAGTTTCCCTAAGAGGGAGTTGATTCAATCAACAATTCACAATATACTGATCTTCCACTCATGGGGCAACCATTAACTTTAGTTTCCAAATAAAGTTCTTAGAAAACCACACAATCTTTCCACCCCTTGATTTCCAACAAACCTCAGTTTAGTTCAAGGGGAGACCTTTTCTTCATTTTGACT
>JAQQSW010001278.1:0-19931 GCA_028646575.1 Pseudocheirus occidentalis
TCCTATACCATTCCCCCACCTTGTTCTATTCTCTACCCTCTCCCTGTTCCTTTATAGAAGTGTGTGCTTGCAGCAGCCCTCCCCACCACCCTCCCCTCCCCTCCATCACCCTACCTTTCATTCCCATCTGCCCTACTGCCCTGTGTAGCAAGATACCCAATTTAAAGTTTATGTCATTCCTTCCCTAAGCTAAATTCAATAAGAGTAAAGTTGACCCTTTCCCTTTTGCTTCCCTTTTCTTCCCCTCAATTATTACAGTTATCCCTTGCCTATTCTATATGGGATGATGAACCCCATTCTGTCTCTCCCTGTCTCCTCTCATTCTAGTCCTCTCCCACCTCAGAATTTCACCTTTTAAAGTATCATTGTTTCCTATTAAATTGATCTGGTGCCCTCTATGAACCCATAAACACACATACTCAGATATGTATTCATATGCATATATACCCTCCTATATAGACATATGCTACCTCATTGAATGACCATATTTTCCCCTGGAACATTGTACTCAATTTCACTGGGTAGGTTATTCTTGGTTTTAATCCTAGATCCCTTGATCTCTGGAATATCATATTGCAGACCTTTCAATCCCTCAATGTAGAAATTGCCAGATCATTGGTTATATTAATTGTGTTTCCACAGTATTCAAATTTCTTCCTCTTGGTAGCCTGTAATGTTTTCTCCTTGATCTGGGGACTTTGGAACCTGGCTATAACATTCCTAGGAATTTTCTTTTGGGGAAATTTTTTGAGAGGGCATCAGTGAATTCTTTCAAATTCTATTTTGCCCTCTGGTTCTAAAATATCAGGGCAATTTTCCTTGAGAATTTCTTGAAGAATAGATTCTAACTTCTTTTTTGATCATGGCTTTCAGGTAGTCCAATAATGTTTAAATTGTCTCTCTTGGGTCTATTTTCCAGGCGAGTGGTTTTTTTCAAGGAGATATTTCACATTGTCTTCTATTTGTTCATTTGCTTGTATCTGTTTAATAGTATCTTGATTTCTCATAGCCATTTGCTTACATTTGCTCCACTCTAATTCTGAAGGAATTATTCTCTTCAGGATGCTTTTTAAGATTCTTTTTCCATCTGGCAAATTTGAATTTCTAAGGCATTCTTCTCTTTGTTGGCTTTTTGGGACTCTTTTGTTATTTGAGTTAATCTGTTTTTTAAGATGTCATTCTCTCTAGTCAAGTTGTTGACTGTATTTTCATGATTTTCTTGAATCATTCTCATTTTTCTTCCCGATTTTTCCTCCAATCCTCTTCCTTGGTTTTCAAAGTACTTTTTAAGCTGATCTATGGCTTGTAGGAAATCTTTGTTTTTCTTGGAAGCATTTTGTGTGGGAATTTTGACTGTGTTTTCTTCCTCCCGTTCCATGCTTTGGTCCATTTTGTCCCCCCCAAAAAAGATTCTAGAGTTTGATTGCTGTTCTTACTTTGCTTCCTTTTCCTGCTCATGTTGCCAGTAAATTATTTGTGTTTTTAACTCTGTAGAACTCTGCTTCCAGAGGAGAAAGTTCTGTCCATAATGCTGGGGTTTTCACAGCTGCTGGAGCTATTAGGGGGCTGCTGCCACCCTCACCAGCTTTGGCTTACTGAAAATGCACTCTAGGACCACCAACCACAATCCAGATCTAGGCCACTCAACATAAGAGAATTTGGCCTCTGAACAATCGCTGGGTTCCCTTGCAGTCTGTAGGCAGGGAGCTCAAGAGTAACCAAGTGAAGGTGGATGGCGCTTATGCTACTTCTGCTGCTTCTTTTGCTTCCCTGCCCTGGGGGCAGTTTGACAGGACTGCTTTTCTCCCCCAAATTTAGCTGAATTCCACTGACTTTTCACTTAGTCCTTATTTCTTTGGTTTGATAAATCTGGAAACTGCCACAGATGCCACTGATCTGCTCTCTTGAGGACTCCAGCTGTGGCACTTCCTAACCCCACCTGGGTCCAGGTAGCAGTTTCTGACTGAGCTGTTTAGGCTTCCAGTTCACTGCAATGAGCCCCTCCTGCCGAGCTGCCTTCAGTGAGAGATGTGTTTTCTGTATTTTTGTGAGTTTTGGAGCCCTAAAATTTGTTTCGAGTCATATTTTATGGGTGTTTGAGGTGGCTATGTGGGAGCTGCAAAAACTTGCTGCTTCTGTGCCATCATCTTGGCTCTACCTCCCACTTATAAATATCTTTAATTTCTGCCTATGAAAATTGCCTGTTCATATCCTTTGCCGATTTATCAATTGAGGAGTGATTTGTATTCTCATAGATTTTACATAATTCCCTGTATATTTTAGAAATGAGGCCTTTATCAGAGACCCTGTTTGTAAAAATTCTTTCCCAGTTTCCCACTTCCCTCTTAATCTTGGTTACACTGGCTTTGTTTGTACAGAAACGTTTCAATTTAATGTAATCAAGAGCATCATTTTGCATTTTGTACTGCTCTCCAACTCTTCTTTGGTGATAAAGTCTTCCCTACTCCATAAATCTGACAGGTAAACTATTCCTTTCTTCCCCAGATTACTTACAGTAATTAATTACAATAATTACTTACAGTATCAGCATTTATTATGAGCACTTAGATTGTGCACACATTTAGACTTGACTTTGGTGTACAGTATTAAATGATGGTTTATACCCATTTTCTTCCATACTGTACTCCAATTTTCCCAGCAATTTTTGTCAAATTGTGAGTTCTTATCCCAAAAACTGTAGTATTTGGGCTTATCAAACAGTATATTTCTGTAATTGTTGATAACTGAGTCTCTTGTACCCAATGTATTCCATTGATCCACTACTCTGTTTCTTAGCAGTACCAAGTACTTCTGTTGACTACTGCTTTTAGAGATTTAAATCTGGTACTGCTAGGCCATCTTTCCTAGCATTTCTTTTCATTAATTGCCTTGATATTTTGGATCTTTTGTTCTTCCAAATTAATTTTGTCACTATTTTTTCTGGTTCTATAAAGTAATTTTTTGGGAGATTGATTGGTATGGCACTAAAATGTAATTAATTTAGGCAAAACTGCCATTTTTATTATATTAGCTTGACCCAGCCATGGGCAGATGATGTTTTTCCAATTAGTTAGATCTGATTTTATTTGTGTGAAAAGTGTTTTCTAGTTGTGTTTGTAAAGGTACTGGGTTTGTTTTGGCAGGTAGATTCCCAAATATTTCATAACGTCTACATTAACTTTAAATGGGGTTTCTCTTACTATCTCTTGCTGTTGGTCTTGGTTGGAAATATATAGAAATGCTTAGCATTTATGTGGGTTTATTTTATATCCTTCAACTTTGATAAATTTATTTATTGTCTCAAAAAGTTTTTTACTTGATTCTCTAGGATTCTCCAAATATATCATCATATCATCTGCAAAGAGTGATAGGTTAGGCTCTTCTTTCCTTAACTTGATTCCAGCAATTAATTTTTTTAAATACTTGTTTATATCTGATTGCATTTGCATAAAATTATTTTGTAAGTATGTTCATCTTGTTCCTGGGTTTTTGTTGGAATGCAGATTACCAAATATTTTTTTGTTATTTACAGTTATCTTAAATGAAATTTCTCTTTCTATCCCTTGCTGCTGGACTTTATTGGTAATATAAAGAAAGGCTGATGGTTAATATGGGTTTATATTTTATGCTGCAACTTCATTTAAGTCATTAATTATTTACAGTAGATTTTTAGTTGATTCTTTCAAAAATTTATAATTTTGTTTCCTCATTGCCTATCCTATTTCCTTCAATTTATTTTTCTTATTGCTTTAGTAGCATTTCTAATGCTATATTGAATAATGGTGGTGATAATGGGCATCCTTTTTTCACCCCTGATATTACTGGGAACACTTTAGCTTATCCCCATTACATCTAATGCTTGCTGATGGTTTTACATATATAGAATTTATCATTTAAGGAATACTTTCTTTATTCCTACATTCTTTATTGTTTTTCATAGTAATGGGCATGGGTTTTTTAAAAATATTTTTTTTAGCCACAAAGCTTTGAACAAAGAAGAATCATCTGGTATCCCTAAGGAGGTTTGCCTCCTTACTCAATCATTCAATCACCTCAAATACAATAGTCATTGTATTCCACTCATTGGGCAGCTTAGTTAACTCAATCAGTCACTTATTCAGCAACCAATTACTAAGTATCATTAATCACTAAGTACAATCATTAGAAAATACTTAGACCCTCAAGCCCTAGATCACTAGCAAATTTACAATTCCTCAGTCAGTATGCAGTATCCAAATAAAGTCTTCTTTCAGCTTGACTTGGGTGGTTTCTTAGATTCTGTGGATCCCCTTCCATGATCTGAGCTCTTACCTGAATCTACCAAGCATCACCTGGATTCAGAATCAGACAGCTTCCAGGTCTTTGTCCAGTTGTCCAGGCAGTTCCTGCTCCACACTGAAGTTCAGAGGGTCCAGTCCATCTCAAATACTTCACAATTTCTGTTCCTGGTTATTCAACATTCAACCAAGCAAAAAACAACATCTTAGCAACCCGGTAATGCTTCCTCAGTTTTCTGCAGCATGTTCAAAAAATCAAAATCACCTTGTCCAGCCTGTAGGGGAGGGTGCTTCTGGGATCCTGAACTCCTGGATTCCTAGCCTCCTGGTCTCCTGGAATCCTGTTCAGAAAAAGCTCTGCCACCAAAATTCTCAGGAAATTCTGACTATCTCTCTCTTTCTCATTTCTCTTCTATAGCTGCTCTGTCTCCAGATTCCTGTCTCAAGAATTTCTGACTGTGCCTCTATGGGGCTTTTCTTAAATACACATGGAATTAGCTTCATGTTTCAGCCTTCCTCTTCCTGTTATGTCAGCAAAAGGAGACAGGAGTTCATACCTTCTGTTTTCCCAACAGTGGCTTGATCAATTACTAAGTACTAATACCTGCTACCTTTGCTTAACTTGAAACAAGATGCTAAGTACCTGCTTACTTGCCAATACAAAAAGGCATCTTCAAATTTGAATTACTGTTACAAATATATTGTAAGTTTTTGTGTAGGTGCCATGTGCTGTTGAGAAAAAAAAGGTATATTCTTTTCTGTTCTCATTGAGTTTCTCCAAAGTTCTGTCCAATATAACTTTTCCAATATTCTCTGTACCTCCTTAGTTTATTTTCTTATTTCTTTTTTTGGTTGTATTTATAGTGTTCTGAGAGGGAACAGTTGAGGTCCTCCACTGATATAGTTTTACTTTCTATTTATTCCTGTAACTCACTTAACTTCTTTAAGAATTTAGATAATATATCACTAGGTGTATGTAAGTGTACTATTGATATTTCTGCAGTGTCAATGGTACCTTTTAGCAGTATGTAGTTTCCCTCCTTATTGCTTTTAATTTGGTCTATTTTTGCTTTTACTTTGTCTGAGATAAGGATTGCTACTCCTGATGTTTCTTTTAAGCTTCAGCTGAAGCATAATGCATTCTGCTCTAGTCCCTTACATTTTCTCTCTGTGTCTCTCTGCTTCAGGTGTGCTTCTTATTGACAACATATTGTAGGATCAAAGTTTTTGATCTACTTTGCTATCTGTTTTTGCTTTATGGAGGAGTTTATCCCATTCACATTCACAGTTTACATTTCTCTCTGTAATATTTCACTCTGGTTTGTCCTCTCTTTCCTTTGCACACTTTCCTTCCTCATCACTGTTTTGCTTTTGTCTAGTACCTCCCCGGATCTCCCCTTCCTTTTGTCAATCCGTCATGCTCCCTTTTCTTCTTCCTTGCCTGGTAAGATATATGTCTACATTTAATTAATTGTATATATTATTCCCTCTTTGAGACAATACTGAGAGAAAAGTTCAAGTGATGTCATAACCCACCACCCGATTTTCCCCTACACTCTACATAATAGATCTTTTGAGCCTTTTCATGTGAAATAATTTACCCTATTTGACCTTTCCCTTCCTTCATCACTCAACATGCTCCTATTTCTCTTTCCTGATTTTCTTATGTCATTCACTCAAATTCGTGTTATACCCATCTACCCTCTCAACTTCTAGATGTACTATTTATCAGTGGTACAATTTGTAAGAATTACAAGTATCATTCCTGTACAGGGTTATAAATACCATAACTCTATTGAATGTGTTCTGTTTTGTTTTCCCGTACCTGTTTATGCTTCTTTTGGCTCTTGATGTTGGAGATCATTTTTTTGTTCAGTTCTGGTCTTCCCCTTATGAAACTTTTGAATCCTTCTATTTAATTGAGTAACTTTCCCCTCCTTGATTTATTATGCTTATTTTTATTGGTAAGTTGTTCTTGCTTATATTCCTAGCTCCTTTACCTGCCAAAATATCATCTTCCATGAGTTTTGATCTTTTAATGTTGCAATTGTCAAGTTCTTAGTGATCCTGATGGTTGTTGTCTGGTCTTTTAATTGTATCCTTCCGGCCTGTTGCAGTATTTTGTTTTCTTTAACTTGATAGTTCTGAAGTTTAGCTATAATGTTCCTTGCAGTTTTTATTGTGGAATCTCATTCAGGAGATGATTGGTGGATTTTTCAATGCCTATTTTTCACTCTGGTTCCAAGACATCAGGACACATTTCTTTGATAACTATCTTGAAAGATGCTGCCCAGGTCCTCCTTTTGATTTTGGCTTTCAGGTAGCCAGTGTTTCTGCCATTTTTTTTATCTTGTTTCTATTTTCCAGGTCAGTTGTACTTCCAATGAAGTATTTTACATTTTCTTTTTTTGAATTCTTTTGAGCTTATTTGAGAGATTATCAATATCTCATAAAATCATTAGCTTCTACTTGCCCAATTCTATCTTTTAAAGAGTTGTTTTCTTTAGTTAGCTTCTATTCTTCCTTTTCCATCTGGCCAATTCAACTTTTTTAAAGAGTTTTTTTTTAAGCTCACAATATTCTTGCATCATTCTCATGTATTTTCCCCATTGTTCTTCTACTTCTCTTACATGATTTTAAGCTGCTTTTTTGAGCTCTTCCATGAGTTCTTTCTGAGACTGAGACAACTTCGTATTTTTCTTTGGTATTTTGCCCATAGGTGTTTTGACATTGTTGCCCTCTTCTGAGTTTGTATCTTGATCTACTCTGTCACCATTATAATTTTCTAAGGTCAGATTATTATTTTTTTCTCATCTTTCCCTTGTTTTTAAGAAATGAGCTTTGCTCCGGAGTTTATGGGACACTGTCCAAACCTTACTTTTCCAGAGACTATAGACCCTGACTTGTATCCAATGCTGTGCTGATGTTGATCTGAGGTCCTTGGGGGAGCTTCATGTTTGGTGTTACTCTGAAGGTGTAGGTAGGGGGTTGCTGGTACTACAAGGTATCTAAGGCATATGGTAGGTAACCTAGTCCTAATACAGTATCCTAGTGTGGTGTCTGGCATGTGCAGAGGCCATTGCTGTGCTTCTGCTTTATTATGGTTCTTCTGTTACAGAATTTGTTTTGAGATGCTCTTTTATAGTTGTTTGTAAAGGAATATGGATTACTTGTGGCTCTGCCTGGTAGAATTCTAAAATGAATCATTTCCAGGATTATTTGTAAACCTTTATAAAGAATGGCTTTGATTAGTAAGACCTACCAAGCATCACTAAGAATAAGTCATCCCTCAGTTGTGTCATTGTCATTTGCTTATATATTTCACCAGGGAGCTATGGGGTCATGGTTCCTGTACTAGTCAATCAGAAACATGCTACAAGCATTGCATAACTGGATTTCAATAAGACATTTGACAGGTTCTTGTCATTACTTTTGTCAATAAAATGAAACAAAGTTTGGCCAAGACTATTATCATCTGGGAAGAGATCTGCTTAATTCACTGGTGATTACTGGCTTTAGGTAATTCTACAAAAGAAAGTGTAAACCCTTGTGCTACTAATTTTATTCAATAACTTTTAAAAAATATAATTATTTTGTTATAACATTTTATTCTAAAAAAATGGTTTCAGCAGGTTGCCATAGCAGACAGTGACACAAAAATGTTTTGTATATTAAGACCTTGGGAAGGAGTTGACCTTTAAAGGACTCTATGCTTGATCTTATTACATTGAATATCTGTATCAACTATTTGAATTGATATTTTGCTGGTATACTTATGAATTTTTTGTATTAAAGTTGGGAAAAATAAATGATATATTTGAAGTCAGAATTGAAATGTAAAATAGGCTTATGCAAAAATGGTGATCTGAAATTTAATATTGATCAATACAAAACCCTGTATTTGAGTTTACACAAAAGAAATATGAACTAAATAAGTGCAAGATTTATAAAATATGTGTTAGAATTATTTCCTAAGGAAAATAGTACTAGAGAATCTAATGGATTACAACTTTAATGGATATCAATAATATAGTGTGGCAGTTATAAAGCTAGAACAATAAAGACCAAGTGAAGTGACAGGTTGTAATCTTGCAAGTCTGGGTGACACATTTTAAAAGGAACCTTAACAAGGTGAAGAATGTCCTAAAGATGATGACAAGGATGGTGATATGTCTACAAAGTATGACCTATGAGGAATAGTTGAAGGAATCAGGAGGATAAAACATTTGGTGCTGTGGGTAGGGGAAAGGGACAGGATGCATTTTCAAAAATATTTGGTAGTTTATGACATGGAAAAGGTATTAGATTTTTTTCTTTGCCTTTAAATATAGAAAAAGTAATATATCTCAACTAAACACAGGAAAAAATCCTTAAGCATTATATTAGAAAATTAAGATAATATTTAAGTTGAAAGGGTTTTATTAGAACTAGTAGGCCTCCTACTGGACATATTTAGACATAATTGAGTTATTACCTATTGCATAGTATGTTTTGAAGAAAGATATATATTTTCATTCAGAATGGATTAAATGAACTCTAAGTTCCCTTCTGATTCTATGCTGAAAAATCTATATAAGAGAACATGAATCCATCAGAAGATAAGTTGAGACACAGACCTGCCAATCAGGAGTTATTAGATCTTGTATGAACCTTTCCTGAACTTTGGTTTCCTCATCTATAAAATGGAATCCAAAACTAGTCCTAATTACCTGAAAAGGATTTAGTAAGGCACAGGCTTTTTAAATCACTGAATAAAAGTTAATTATTTAAATGATTCATTATACTAATCATTTTTTTCCATTTGCTGATATTACAATTCTCCAGTTCATTTGAAATGTGTTTGATTCACCATGAATCTCCAGTTGCAACAGATTTCATTATGCAATAAAAGTTCTGCAATTCAGAGATAACTATATGAGTTGAACATCCTGGAATGAAACACATAAGATAACAACGTAAAGAATGAACAACTAATTCAATTTCGTTGTTGTATGCTATGGGTAAGTAGCTAAAATACCATGCTAAATTCTGCATTTTTAGAAATGAAAAATGCAAAAGTAAATTGTATTTCAGGAGGAAAAAGGCTATTTGTCACTGGATTTTTTTCATTTGATTTGTCCTCTCAAATAATATGCCAAAACTTTTCAAAATTACATCTATATCTATACCTCTGTATCTGTCAGTCAGTCTATAGGAATATAGATATATGAATGTGTACATGCATATACATTTCTATATGTGTGAATATGTGTGTATATTCAACTTTTTGTTCAGTTAAACATACAATATTTTGATAATGAAATAAAAATTTCCAAACCAAGCAAGTCATCTATTAGGACTATTGCTTAATCAGAATGAACCATATAAAAACAGAAAATGACAATATTAACCTAAAGAACTAATTCTACTTAAATTCTTGGTCTACAGTACAATCATGGAAAATGTCTTTACAAGAAGTTGATTTAGAAAAAACAAAGAAATTCACAGGAGTAGAGAGACTTTGAGGATTAAGACTTCTTCAACATGCATTGTTAGGGTGCTAAAAGAGTAAACTATCTGTATATGCATCATCAGTTAAAGAGGTGAGAGACTCAGAGTGCTGATTGAAGCACTGAGAAAAGAGGATCTGAAAGAGAGAGAATTCATAACTGGAAATAAATGAAATTTATTTTAAAAATCTATAGTTTGTCATTTAGAATAATTGTATAACTAAGATTTCATTTTTATGTTTTCCTCTTAATGCTATTTTTAATAGCATGTACAAATAGTTTTCAACATTCATTTTCATAAGATTTTTAGTTCCCTTTTTTCCCTCTTTACATCTCTCTCTTCTCCAATCCAATAAGATGTTGAGCAATCTGATATAGGATACATATGTAACATCATATTGAATGTATTTCCACTTAAGTCATGTCATAGAAGAAGTATCTGAACAAAAAGGAAAGACAGAAAGAGTATGCTTTGATCTGCATTTAGCCTCTGTACTTCTTTACTGGACATGGTTAACATTTTTCATCATGAGTCTTTTGGAATTGTCATAGATAATTATATTGTTGAGAAGAACTATGTCTATCAAAGTTGGTCATCACACAATGATGCTTTTATTGTGTATAGTGTTCTGGTTCTGCTCACTTCATTCAGTGTCACTTCCCCTAAATCTTTCAAGTTTTCTTTTTTATGTAATTTTCCTTTTCATGATTTCTTCCTGCAAAATAATATTACATTACATTCATGTACCACAGCTTGTTCAGCCTTTCCCCAATTGATGGGTATCTCCTCAATTTCCAATGCATTACTATCACAAAAAAGAGATGCTATAAATATTTTTATGCATGTGGCTTCTCCCTGCTTTTTTATTATCTCTTTGAGATACAAAATTAGAAGTGCTATTGCTAGATCAAAGGGTATGCTCAGTTTTACAGCTCTTTGGGCATAGTTCCATATTGCTCTCCAGAATGGTTGGATTAGTTCACAACTCCACCAACATTAGTGTTCCAATATCCCCACACCTATTCCAGCATTTATAATTTTCTTGTTTTGTCATCCTAGTAAATCTGATAGGTGTTTTGTGGTACCTTAAAGTTGTTTAATTTTTAGTTCTCTAATCAATAGTGATTTATATTTAGTGATTTAACATACTTTATTTTATTTAAAGTAGTTCTTTATCTGAAAACTGCCTGCTCTTATATTTTGACCCTTTTCTCTATTGGAGAATGGCTTGTATTCTTATAAATTTAACTTAGTTCTTTATATACTTTAGAAATATTGCCCTTATCAGAGACACCGGTTCTAAAAATTATTTCCCATAATTCTGCTTTCCTTCTGATCTTGGTTGCATTAGCTTTGTTTCTGCAAACTCTTTTCAATTTAATGTATTAAAAATCACCCAATTTCACTTTTCAGAGTGTTATCTAGCTCTCATTTGATCATGAATTCTTCTGTTCTCTATAGATCTGACAGGTACACTGTTCCTTGCTCTTCTGATTTTCTTATGATGTCACTCACTATGTCTAAATGGTGGACTTAGTTTGACCTCATCTTGATATACAGAGTGAGATGTTGGATTATGCCTAGTTTAAGCTGTACTATTTTCCAGTTTTCCCAGTAGTTTTTGTCAAATAGCAGGTTCTTCTCCCTGAAATTGGAATCTTTCAGTTCATCAAGAGGTTTTGTGTCCTAAATTCTTACATGGATCTACCACTCTATTTCTTAACCAGTACCAAGTAATTTTGATGACTGCTGCTTTATAATACAGTTTAAGATCTGGAATGGCTAGGCCATCTTCCCTTGTATTTCTTTTCATTAATTCCTTTCATATTCTGGACTTTTTGTTTTTCCAGATAAATTTTGTTATTATTTCCCTAACTCTATTAAATATATTCTTAGTTCCATTGGTATGGCACTGATTAAGTAAATTAATTTAGATAGTATTATAATTTTTATTATATTACTTCAGCCTACCCATGAGCAACTGATATTTTTTCTAATCATATAGATTTAGCTTTATTCATGTGAAAAACTTTTTTTATAATTGTGTCCACATAGTTCTTGCATTTGTCTCAGTAGGTAACTCAAATATAATTTATACAGTATACAATACACATTTTATATGGAATTTCTCTTTCTATCTCTTGCTGTTGGTCTTTGTTAGTGATATATAGAAATACCAATGATTTATGTGGGTTCATATTATATTTTGCAAGTTTGCTAAAATTGTTAATTATTTCAAGTAGGTTCTTAGTTGATTCTCTAGTATTCTCTAAATCAGCAGTTCTCAACCTGTGGGTTTTGCTCAGTTGGTAACAATAAAAATACATCCTGCATATGAGATATTTACATTATGATTCATAACAGTAGCAAAATTACAGCTATGAAGTAACAACAAAAATAATTTTATGGTTGGGGGTTACCTCAACATGAGGAACTGTATTAAAGGGTAATGGCATTAGGAAGGTTGAGAACCACTGCTCTAAATATACCATCATATTATCTGCAAGAATTGCAGTATTATTTATTTTTTTTCCTATTCTAATTCCTTCAATTTCTTATTCTTCAAATTGCTAAAGCTAATATTTCAAGTGCAATATTAAATGATAGTGTGAGAATGGACATCCTTTTTTCACCCCTGATATTATTGGGAATGCTTCAAGACTATCTCCATTACACGTAATGCTTTCTGATGGTTTTACATAGATGTTACTTATCATATTGGTGAAATATCCATTTGTTCCTATAATCTCTATTTTTTTTTGTTTTCTTCCTTGGAGGGTGGAAGGCAAGGCATTTGGGGTAAAGTGACTTTTCCAAGGTCACACAACTAGTTAAGTGTAAAGTTTCTGAGGTCACATTTAAACTCAGGTCCTCCTGACTCCAGGGCTGGCCCTCTATTCAGTCTGATACCTACCGGCCCCCTCTATTTTTTGTGATAGGGATTGGTGCTGCATTTTGTCAAAAGCCTTTCATGCATTTTAAGAAATATTAAGATAAACATATGTTTTCTGTTAATTTTGTTACTAATATGCAGACCTGTGATTTTATAAGCTTAGAAATATCCTGGTCAGAAAATCCCTTCACCAAAAGAGATTAAAACTCACACACAATTTAGATAGTTGTCTAAGACATTCATATATTAAATTATTTGCTGAGAGTTGCACAGTCAGAAATGGTGAAAGGAATTAAGTCAAGGGACCTAAAGAGTCTTCCTTTAAGTCAGGAAAATTTGGATTCATGTCTTTTATCTCTTACAATATAATTATACGAGAAATATGATTATGATTTATATGACTGTAAGTTAGGTCTTCTTGGTTGGGGAAGTGAATTCTTACATTAATTGAGCATATCTCTTCACCTATTGGCTATTGAAAAATCCACAGGCAGATTGTTAATGAGAAAATAGGTTACTGTTGGTTTCTAGTGATTATGACCAGCCCTGTTATGACTGACTGATTGTGACCCTGAAGGAAAGTGTCTTACTGCAGAAGTTCTTTGCCATAGCATATAAAAGAAAATGATAATTAATTTATAAAAACAAATTTATTATAAATAAGATAAATTTATTAAATTAAAAAGAAATTAAAATGTTAGTAGACAAAGAAGGCTTCTTTTTGGTTGTTGTTTACTACTTTAGTCATTTCTGACTCTTGTGATTTTATATAGGACTTTCTTGGCAAGGATCCTAGAGTGATTTACCATTAACTTCTCCAGTGGATTAAGGCAAACAGAAGTTAAGTGACTTGTTCAGGGTCACACAATTAGTGAGTTTCTGAGGCTGGATTTTAGTTCAAGTCTCTCTGACTGCAGGTCCAGTGGTCTATTCACTGAACCACTTAGTTGTATCCTCTGGAAATACAATTATCTGTATATTATTATTGAAATTAAAATTAAAATATAGGGGGGAAGCAAGGAGATGCAGTGAGTAGATCACCAACCGTTGAGTCAGAAGGACCTGAGTTCAAAGCCTGCCTCAGATATTTGACATTAACTAGTTGTTTTTTTTTAACCTTCAGCAAGTCACTTAAGTCTAATTGCCCTGCTTTCCTCCATCAAAAAAAAGAAATTAAAATATAGGACATATGATCCCTAAAAATGTTTAATATCTACTTCATAGTATCCAAGAAACAGACATGATATTTGGAAAGGACATTTTATTTGTAAAAAAAGCACCTAGCTTCAAATCCTTCTTCTCAGTTTAGTACCTAAAAGTATGTTCTATGGCAAATGTCACAAACTCTAAGTATGTCAGTTTCATCTTCTATAAAATGTAATCCTGTTGGATAAAATGGCCTATAATTCTAAACCTATGATGACTCTGTGAGATACTGATTATTACTCAATATTTTTATTTTAAATAAAATATTGACTCCAAAGCTAGATTATTCACAAAAGAGAAAAAACTTATTTTATAGACTAGTGGATATAGGAATTAGGTTCCACACACCTCAATCATGTATTCATCTGCTTCTTCTGAGGACTGTAAAAAGATAATAAAACATTGTAAAAATGTAAGCATCTTTTAATGATGGAATAAGGTACAAAACAAATTGCAGGTTCATTTTAATATTCTTTTAATGTGCTCCCAAATTTGTTCTAAATCAGTCATCTCCTTGCAGAGCAACGATGAAACAAAGAGATAAACAAATGTGAAATGCCAAGTGGTCAAGGTGAAAGAAAAATCTCAATTTGTTCAGTCAATTAACTGCAACAAACTAGAAAGCCAATTTCTATTCATGTTCATGTTGGGTCTACAACTACAAATCAATGCACTCCTACTTTCTTCTGACTGGTTGGTCAGAAGCAGAAATATCTTACTCTCCACTAAGTTCTGGCACAAATAAACTTGAACTTCTAGATGTAATGACAGAAAACAAATTGCCTGCCCAGGAAACAACAGGCAGTGAAAAATCTAGCTGATGCTGCCTGCAGTGGTATGCCTCATTCTACAGCAGATGTTCTGATAAAGTCTTTTTTACGAATCCAATTCCAGAAATCTAAGGAGAAGAGTCTATAGAAAGGAACATGAAAACTAATGATGAACACTTTGGAATCAATGAAATAACTTTAACATTTTATTATTTAAAATAAGCAATTATATTTTCATGAAATGCGTGAAGATTAACTATTAGATTAGATTATTTCAACCAAATTTTGGTTTACAAATGTTACTCTATCCTGCATTTCTGAATCAGTTTGTGATACTTACAGCTGTAGAAAGGTATTAACAACCAGATTGATCAGTCTCACCTGTGCCTGCCTTATAAAGATGAGATTTTTTAGATATTCTTTGCAGTCCTTTCTTTTCTTTGTCTCAACTGGTTTCCTTAAGAATAAAGTTAGTTCTTACAAATCCTGAATAACAAAAAATATGAATTAATAAATTCTAAGAGTGAAATCAAATGTCCTTTCTGGAGAACATACATGTGAACTCAACTGCATGCCAACAAATATGCTTTAAAATTACTGAGTCATACAGATTTATTTTAGAAGGCTGTATGATAATAATTCAGGACCAGGTCATCACTATAAATGGCACAAATGGTTTATTTTTCAGTAGCTCCAATCTGTTAATCGTAAGATAATAGAGGATGATAGAAACTGCCAATGGCATCATTGTAGGAAGCAAAGAAATTATCACCTGCTGAATGTCTGGCAATATACAAATTGGTGGCTGGGATTATATATCAGATGTTTAGTAATTTTCATAAATTAAAAGATGAGAAATCCTAACATTGCAAAAGCAGACTTGAAAATATCTTTAAAAATTCAGTCAACAAACTGTCTTGAAATTGAATTGTTATCACTTAAATACCTGCTGCTCATAATTCCCAAAATATAAACTAGATATACATGTTATTCCAAAAATCCTATTGTATATCTTATCTATTAAAACTCAAAACGTCACTAAGACACTTGAGACATGATATACAAACATTGTATTATTCTTTTTTTTTGGTGGGGGCACTAGATCACCTTATCTCACCAAGTCTGAAAGTCTAGCATCTACTCATGGGCTTGACCTTCCTGTTGACCAGTAGAGAAGCTCTGAGCTGCTTATTATCTAATCTGGGCCAGGCCTCCACCCATTAGGAAGCATATTGGCCTTAACTCTGGTACCAGATTTATTGTGGTCACCCAGTATTTTTATTTCTACTTCATCTCAGAATTGAATACAAGTCTCCAGCTTCAACATCCATGGTAGAAGGGAATACATGTGGGTAAGATAACATCCATTCATAAATATTTAAGAAAAATGTTTTTAATAGGTGTCACCCAACCAAATAACCATAATATGTAATTTCCATGCAACAAAAGTCATTCATAATAGAGACTTAGCTAAACTATGTCTTTATGTGTGTGTATCTAAAAATATACGTGTGTACACATATACATATACACACAGACAGAAAAAAAGGAAATAAGATGAGACACATAACATCTCCCATCCTTTCTGCTATAGGAAGTGTCATGAACAACTCCAGGTTTTAAATGAATCTGCAGAATATGAACTTACATTTTGATGTTTTTATTACTTTGTTATTTTACTTTTCCCCAGAATATATGTATTTATTTTTAATTTTCACCATTCATTTCCACAAGATTTTGAGTTCCAAATTTTTCACCATCTCTCCCCTACACTCCTCCACAAGATGGCAAGGATACTGACTCCCCTTCCCACAGTCTGCCCTCCCTTGTATCTACCTCCCCACTTACCCCCTTAGTTTCTTATAGGGCAAGATGGATTTCTATACCCTATTGCTTCTATGTCCTATTTCCCAGTTGCATGTAAAAACACTTTTTATAGCATTTGTTTTTTAATTTTAAGTTATATATTGGCTCCCTTCCCCCCGCACACACTCCCAGACCCATTGAGAAGACAAGTAATAAAATATAGGTTATATATGTGCAGTTACACAAAACATTTCCATAGTAGTCATATATGTGTATATGTGTGTGTAAATACACACACATTACCTTCAACTAATACTGAGAAAAGTCTCATGAGTTACAAAAATTGTCTTTCATGTAGGAATGTAAAAAATTCAACTTTAAAAAGATGACTCTTGTATTTGAAAGTCATTTTTTTTTGTTCAGCTCTGGTCTTTTCTTTCAGAATTCTTTAAAAGTCCTCTATTTCAGTGAATATAAATATTTTCCTCTGAGATATTATACTCAGTTTTGCTGGGTAGGTGATTTTTGGTTTTAATCCTAGCTCCTTTGACCTCAGGAACATCATATTCCAAGACCTCTGATCCCTTTATGTAGACACTGCTCAATCTTGTGTAATCCTGATTGTGTTTCTACAATACTTGAATTATTTTTATCCTGATTACTTTATAATATTTCATAATATTTATAATATTTCATACTTTCTCATTGACCTAGGAACTCTGGACTTTGGCTATAATAATTCTAGGAGTTTTCTTTTTGGGATCTTTTTCAAGAAGCAATTGATAGATTCTTTTGATTTCCATTTTACCTTCTGGTTCTAAAATATCAGGGCAGTTTTCCTTGATAAGTTCTTGAAAAATGATGTCTAGGCTCTTTTTTTGATCATGGATTTCAGGTAGTACAATAATTTAAAAATTATCTCTCCTGCATCTATTTTTAGGCCATTTTTTCAGTGAGATGTTTCACATTGTCTTCTATTTTTTTCATTCTTTAGGGTTTGTTTTATATTTGTTGATTTCTCATAAAGTCATTAGCTTACATTTGCTCCATTCTAATTTTGAAGGAATTGTTTTCTTTAGTGAACTTTTGAAGTTCCTTTTCCATTTGCCCTGTTCTGCTTCTTATGGCCTTTTTCTCCTCTTTGGATTTTTGGACCATGCATGAGCAGCTTCACAAAAGAATGCTACAGTGAACAGCTTTTTAGTTTCCGATTGCACAGTATAGTGAACACTTTATTCAAGAACAAATCAAAGGAAAACATTAATAATAAGTCACAATGTAATATTCAAACATTACATCTTAGCACAGAAAATCACAATATAGTATTCACAACAACTTATCATTAAAATGGCCACATAGTTTTCACCAAAGTCGTTATGGTATTTAGAACAAAGAACAAAAGAACAATCATCTGGTATCTCTAAGGAGGCTTGCCTCCTTACTCCGTCATTCAGTCATCTCAAAATACAATAGTCAGTCTTCCACTCATGGTTAACTTAATCAAAGGTTAACTTAATCAGTCATTTATCTAGCAATCAGTCACTAAGTATACAATCATTAGAAGGTTACACAAACCTTCCACCCCTCTGTCTCTAGAATATTTCAATTTCATCACCATATTCAATATCCAAGGAGAGGCCTTTTCTTCCCCCTGACTCTGGGTGGTCTCTCAGATTCCCTTGATTCCCTTACATGGTCACAGCTCCTACCTGAATCCACCAGTCACCTGGATTCAGAGGTAGATAGTTCCCAGTTCCTTGTCCAGTCCTCCAGGCAGTTCTTGTTACACATTGAAGTTCACAGGATACAGAATTATCCAGACTTTCACAGTTTCTGTTACTGGGAACTCAAGGATTAACCTAGCCACAAGCAAACAAAGTACTAGCATCCTGGTCATGCAGTCATGCTTCTTCAGTCCTCCAGCAATTTTGGCTGGCCCTAGGAACCATAAGAAGTCTCAGCCTTCCTGGGGACAGCAGCAACTTCAGCCTTCATCAAATTCTGGTCTTAACAAAACTCCAACTCTGTTCTCAGTCATCTGTAGCAGCCCAGCTTCCAGATGCTGGGAGAGAATCTCTCTCTCTCTCTCTCTCTCTCTCTCTCTCTCTCTCTCTCTCTCTCTCTCTCTCTCTCTCTCTCTCTCTCCCTCAGCTGGCTTCAGTCTCTATTATTCTTCCACCAGGATCTGGTCAGGAGAAAATTCTGCTTCTTCCACCAGGAGCACTCCAGGAGAAAAATTCTGATTCTGCCCTTTCTACACACACACACACACACACACCATTGGCTTCCTGTTACACCCAAACCCTTCCTGTTATATCAGCAACAGGAGACAGAGTTCACATCCTCTACCTCTTTCACAGAGGCTTGACTAAGCCTAAGTATCTGCTTACTTGACATAACAGAAAAGGGCCTTCAAATTTAAATTAATTACCATTACATTTTGCCATTTGTCTATTTTTAAGGTGTTATTTTCTTCACAATTTTTGGTGCTCTCTTTTAGCAATCTGTTAACTTATTTTTCATGACTGTCTTGCATCAACTTTTATTTCTCTTCCAAATATTTTCCTCTACTTCTTTTACTTGATTTTCAAAGTCTTTTTTTAACTTCTCCATGGATTGCAACCAATTCATATTTTTCTTGGAGGCTTTTGATGTTTAAGTTTTGAATTTGCTGTCTTCCTCCTGTTTTCTGGCTTTTTCTTCTTTGTCACCAAAGAAATATTATATGGTCTGATTTTTTCCCCCTTTTGGTTCCTTTTCCAAGACAATTATCTGACTTTTGACCTCTTTGCTAAAGTAGGATTCTGTGGAGAGTGGAGTGTGGAGTGCTTTGTCCAAAGCAGAGAGTGTTCTGTCCTAAATTTCTGGGGTTTTGCACAGATGTTGACAGATCTACTTCTAGGCATCTGTAAATCTTCAGCTCTTCTAAGGTGATATGATCAAATGAGAGATGTTTAGTCCTCTCTTGGCATGTGGTCTAATCTGTGAGTGACCACAAGCTCTCTTTACTCCCTCAGACTTATAAGGAAGACTCCCTCTCCAGAGCTGCCACAAGCTCTGCCATGCCAGCACTCTTTCTCACCCCAGGACCACCACCTAACAGTGGATCCACATCCAAGCATGGCAAAGCAATAGAATCCTGCCTCAACACTAGAAAAGAGATTCTTGCAATTGCTCTCTGATCAGCTGCTTGATCTGTGGACCTGGAATTCTGGAAGTAGCAGCTGCTGCTGTGTCTGCTGGCTCTGCCACTCCAGGTTTGGGGCTGGACCAAGCTCTTTCCTCACCCAGTTCCAGCAGAATTTCCCCACTAACATTTTATTTTGTCTTTGGAATTTATGTGTTGAGAAGTCTGGAAAATGTCACAGTTGCCAGTGATTCAATCCCCTGAGGCCTGTTCAGGCTGGTCTGTGCTAGTGCCACATCATGGGACTGTGTTTTCCTCCCCTCTCTGTGCAATAGACACTTCCTATCATTCTGGCAGGCTGT
>JAQQSW010001279.1:0-19928 GCA_028646575.1 Pseudocheirus occidentalis
GGGGGCAAAAAGGGGAGAAAATCTGTAACTCAAAACCTTGTGGAAATGAATGATGTAACCAAGAAAATAAAAAAAAAACAATATTGCTGTTACTGTATGCCGTGTTCTCTTGGTTCTGCTGCTTTCTCTCTTCATTATTTTGTTCAAGTCTTTCCATGTTTTTTCCAAAATTGTTGAGTTTATGATTTCTTGTGTCATAGTAGTATTCCATCACAATCATATACCACAAATTGTTCAGCCATTCTCCAATTGATGGGCATCCCTGCAATTTCTAGTTCTTTGCCACAACAAAGACAGCTGTGATAAACATTTTAGAACATATAGATCATCTTCCTTTTCTTCTAATCATCTTTGGCAATAGACCAAGTAGTGGTATTGCTAGGTCAAAGGGTATAGGTAGTTTAATAACGCTTTGAGCATAATTCCAAATTGTTCTGTAAAAAGTCTAGATCATTTTACAAGGAAGACAACACATAAAAGGTAGCTGAGAAGGTACGATGGGGGAGGGTGAGATATTAGGCACCCAGCATAATGAAGAGTTCCATAGTGCAACCTGGTGAAAAATGAAGAGATGGTTTAGGCAACCTCCTTAAAGGTAGGTTTGGGGTGAACTCTTTAAATCAGGGGGAGGGACCTCAGGGTTGAGGGTATTTTTGAGATGTGAATTCCAGGGCTGAAGAGATCTTCCAAGGTGAAGAAATTTCTAGGCCATAATAGAGAAGTGTGGAGTGAAGTCTGGTCAGAAACAAAGAAGTTGGCATCCAATACCAGGTTGGTGATAGCTCCTTTATATTCAACAGTATGAAATGCAATGTAGGCAAGAGGATGAAGAGCTGGCCTCTCTATCAAGAAGACTTGGGTTTGAGACTTGCCACTGTGGCATATAGGCTACATGAACCCACGTTAAGTCATTTATCCTTTTAGTGCCCTAGACAGCTCTTTAAGATTATGAGCAATAGAAAAACTGATGATCTGCATTGGTAGATCACTTCCATTACTGGGGAATTTGCTACATTAGTGGAGGTATGGGTCAACAAATAAAACTCTGATGTAATCAGAACACAGAAGTAGCAAAAATACTGGAAACTAAGAAGGTTTCCACCTGTTGGGAAATGGCCAAACAAATTATAGCATATGAAAATAACAAAATATTGTGCCAAATAAAATGATGAAAAGAATAATTTCAGAGGAGTCTTTATGAATTTAGGCAAAGTGAAATGAGCTTAGCACTATGACAATAATATTATGACTCAAAAACAACTTTTAAAGACTTTAGAAATTGGATCAATGCAGTGACAAACTGATTCCTGAGGACCAATGATGAGATGAGGGGGACAAAATGGCAGAATGAAACATTCATTTTGGGCATGGCCAGTGTTGCAATTTATCTCATTTAGCTATGCGTATTTGTTAGGAGGGTTTTGCTTTTATTAAGTTGTTGACAAGGGATAGGGTTAGGAGTTAGGAGAAGCTGAAGGAAGAGAAGATAAATAAAATATCAATCAGAAAAAATAATAAAATTAAACTTGCGTGAAAAGAAGAGGAAATACCAGGAAGGGGCCCTAAGGATGTCTTAGTATTACCCTTATTTTTCCCTTCCTTTTCTGTACTCCTTAATCACTAAAACTCTGCAAAAGCCAAGTATCATTACAGGATGTCAGTGAACCTCTCTGAATTTCAATTTCCTCATTGTTAAAATGAAGGGATTCCCTCTCTGCTCCAAATGCTCATGAATATCTGCCTATATCAATTAGCCAGAATAGTTGTGAAGCCAAGTTAGGGTAGTAGTGGCTTCCACATTGGAGCCTTTTTGGAGCTCACCATTTATCCATATAAGCAAAGAACCAGTTCTTATTTTAGAAGTAGACTGTGAGAGCTGGAGAGGTTCTTTAAAGACATCATAGGTTAATGGAAGGAATATTAAATTTGGAGTCAGAAGATATGGATTCAAATTCTTAGTTTGCTAATTACTTTGTGTGTGACCTTAGACAACTCATTTGTTCTATCTAAATTTAAATTTCCTTATCTGTAAAATGAGGAGCATGGACTAGATAACTTAGAGATCCCACTCAGCTCCACATGATAAACCATACATTTAGTAGCAGAAGAGGTTTTATGAGTTACTTTGTCAAATCTCCTCATTTTGCAGATGGTAAAATGGAGGTCCAGGGAAGTGAAATGGTATGTCCAACATCATAGTCAGTAGTGACAGAACCTAGAAGGAAATTCTATTCTCCTAAGTGCTAACCCATTCTGCTCTCTTGGTGATGCTGTAGCTGAATGAGACACCTAAAACAATTCCTATCCAGGAGAATCTTTTGGAACTGAAGGGAAGAAACTTCACTATAGCCCAAGCAAATCAGAACCTCTGTTACCATGATGGAAAAACAAAAGGCAGCTACCCCTCATCTAGAGTGTACACATTTTACTTATTTTGATACTATCACTTACATTCTTGGTGTTTGAAAAATAGCTTGGTCAATGGAAGTCCTTACATTTGATGACTTGAAGGTGTTTTAGTGCCTAGGATGAATAGTGCTTCCATTTAGCAATAAACAGGCAAAAGATCCATGATATAAAGATGATATAAAGCTCTTCCCACAGAGTGGGGGTGAGAAGGTGAGATAAAGTGCTTTCTGTCACCAACTCATTGGGGAGGGTGGTCATGAAGAAAGGAATTAAAAAAGGACTTCATTCTCCCCAGGTGCCCTTACTAAACCCTTGGTTATTATTTCTCCTGCAACCAATTGTGACTCATTCTTTGATTTCTACCTTGGAGGGGACCTTGGGGAATGAGAGTGAAAAAGGCTTCTCTGGCAATTTAAATAGATCACTGTGATAGGGCTATCTTTGTGGAAGATGGGTTTTCTGGGGCTCATTTTAGTTGCCATGAATAAAAAATGCATTTGTGTTGGTTTTTTTCTGGGAGTAACTGTGAATATCTGTCATTGATAAAACATATCTTTCTCCTCAGGGCTGCTCAGAGTGCAAAAATGAGCTATGAATGGCCAAAGAGTGTGAAGTTCTACAGTCAGTGTTCCTACAACAGGCAGCATGTAAAACTTTTCCTCACAGGGTCTTCTAACTTAGGCAGTCAGAACCCTTTAGTGTAGCGGTTCTCAACCTGTGGGTTGTGACCCCATTGGGGGTCAAATGACCCTTTCACAGGGGTCACAAGGGTCACAAATATGTCACCAACATATTTCCCATGGTCTTAGGAACTGAGACACCGCCACTCTGTCTCCAGGTGGATCTGTCCACATGCAGATACGCCCACATATGAGTATTAAAGGTCTGTGACATGAGGAAGGTTGAGAATCACTGCTTTAGTGTTTTAGAGGCCAACTCTGCCATGTTTCCACTTTCCCCACTCCTCTAATTCTTTAGGTCTCATTTACTTCAAAGGGATTCTAAAATAAGATGTTACCCATCCTGACCTCAGTAATATCTGTAGTAATCATGATCTTGGTGGTGTGGTAGAGTTGTGACATTTGACAGATGTGGTACTTGGTGAGATTAGCTTGGCATGGTTCTTAACGAGGGAATGAAATAATGTATTTAAAAAAATGTTTATTACAATTCAATATAGTTGGTTTCTTCTGTACTACTATGTATTTTTTATTGTGCATTTAAAAACACCATTCTGAGAAGTCTGTAGGCTTAACCAGACTATCTCAAGTGTCCATGGCACAAAAAAGGTTAAGAACCTCTGGTATAGTGGTTAAAGAACTAACCTTTGAAGCCTGAAGCCTTGGGTTCAAGTGCCATTGTTAATATATACTAGCTGGGTGACCTGGGCACATCACTTAGTTGAGTAGAGGGAGTTACTTAATGGGAGCTTCCTATGCCAGTAAAATCACATATCCAGTGAAGCAGCAGAAAATTGTATTGGTCATCAAGGTTACTCCTCAGACAAACTTGTATCTCTTCCAATTCCTGGGAAAGGAGAAGAGAAGAGAAACCATGATATATTTTTCAGTTTCCAGATCCTACTGTAGTCTTCAGTTTCCCAGTCTTATCACTGGGTTCCATTGAATTTGTATGGATTGCCTAACATGAAAAAATTAAATTATCTGTGTAATGTAAAATGTAAAACCAATTTACCAAAAACATAAGTGCAAAAAACATTTCACAGAAAACTTAAAGCAAAAAAGCAGTTATGGCACAAAGAGACTGGGGTATTTTTAAACGATGTTTTGAGGCCAAAATTTCTGTCAAAGCCCTAATACTTCTTTGATCTTGCTATCTGTGGGAAGTACCACCTCAGTATTTGTCCCTTAAGGATGCACATAAGAATAATATTGATGACCCATGCTAATTTCACTTAGACCTGGACATACTAAGAAAGGTGAAGTCAAGCCTGAATGTCTCAGCTTCTTTCTTGCTTTTAAGATAATGTCATGCATATTGTAGAAAGCCCATTTCATCTAAATAGTTGCACCCATTTGTAAAATGATTCTTTAAAAAGGAGTTAAGGAAAAGCAGGAAAGTCTTTTGGCAAAATCATTATTAGTAAGTGGTAGGGGATGGTTAGTTGTAAATGTCAATAGTCCTAATGAGAGCAGCAGAGTAATCTGTTAAATGACAGAGTGAGCATGCCAGTCAGAGGCAGTTAGACATGAGGGGAGCTCTGTTTAATAGAAGGCAAAATAAATCACTTGGTTTTCTCTTTAGTGAGTCAGTCTTTGGAAGCTCAGAAGTATCAAGTCTTGTCTTAGGGTAAAAGAAAGGAGCTAATGGAGTGAAGTAGAGGCCAAGATAAGTCTAAATCGAATAAATTATGAAAAGAAAGGGAATATTCTTTCATTATGAGAAAACATAATGAGGAGAGAGAAAGAAAGAGAAAAAGGGAGAGAGACAGAGACAGAGAGAGAAAGAGAGAGACAGAGAGAGAGAGAGAGAGAGAGAGAGAGAGAGAGAGAGAGAGAGAGAGAGAGAGAGAGATAGCACAATGTCCCCAAGGAACTTTATTGGGAGAGCTGACAGCCAAGCTGACTGATCAGCCATCTGCTTCAATATTCCTATTAGTAACAATGGAGACCTACTTGAGAGCTCTGCTGTCCTTCCCCCCTCCCAACCTGTAGCAGGCAGCATTTAAATTAGGTAATGTATTTATCTGGGTCTCATTAGCTCCTAGGAGTTCCAGTGGTGCTCCAACAATGATAATTTAACAACAACAACCAGCATTTATATAGTACTTTATAGTTTGTAAAGTACTTAACAAATATTTTGTCATTGGTCCTTATAACAATCCTGGGGGTATGTGACATAATTTATCTTCATTTTGCAGATGAGGAAACTGAGGCACAAAGCAGTAAAGTGAATTGCTTGGGCTCATACAAATAGTATGTCTGAGGCTAGATTTGAACTAAAGTCTTCCTGACCCCATCCAGTGCTATATCTACTGTACTACATCATCATCATCATCATCATCATCATCATCATCATCATCATCATAACTTATATGGCACTTTAAAAGCTTATAAAATACTTAGCAGATATCTCATTTGATCCACACAACAGCCTGTGAGGTAGGTGTTTTCATTATCCACAATTTCCAGATGATTAAACTGAGGCTGAGAGATTGGCTTAAGTGTCTGGGCTCACACCATTAAGTGTCTGAGGCTGGATTTGAACTTGAGCTTTTCTGATTACACAAATGCAGCATTCTATCCATTATGCCATCTAGCCTCATCCTCAAAAGCTTTTATAACCTGATTTTAGGTCCCACAGCTGAAATCCACCTGTCCCCCACCTCTAGTAGAATAGGTTAACAATCTCAGTGGCTCAGAAAGATGATGATGTTGCTTCTGCTTCAGTGAAGTCACTGATACTTGGTCATATGTTTTTGGTAATTGTATTTCAATACTTAATGCAAGATTGAGTTGGCTGCTTGGTATTTGATCATATCTTGAAAAATGATCTCACTGTTGGTGATGGTAATTAATAAGAGCCCACAGGGTTGGAGACTATACTTGGAAGACTTGTGCTGAGCTGGCTCAAAGGTTTATCTTCGTCCACTGATTTAGTTGTCAGAGTTCATGAGGGCTCCTTTTCCTATATCTACATGATCTGGAATCTTGATCTTACAGAGGGAGTGTGTAAATTTTGAACTTTTATCAAATCTTTTGTCAAGCCTTGTGATCTCTGCACTTTCTGACAAAGCTTGGTCTTGGTTAAATCTATGTTTTCTTTTTCCCCCCTATATCAACAGAGAAGACATAAGAAAAGTACCTGAAAATGGGCATAAAGGGAAAGGAAATTAATGTGCCTGAATCAGGAAGGCTAAAGAAATGTGAATGATAATGTATGAAACTTTGAGAGGGCAGCTTTCTGTCTTCAATTTGGATGCTCATTTCTATTTCTTTAAGCTGCTTTACTTTCAGGAGGATATAGATGAAAGTTTCACAAGATGAGGAGGCATGGATAAATTGTGATCTGCATCACTGGGGAGGAGGGACTCCAGATTTATTTAGATTGCAGATCCATTTGAGTGTTGGAGTATTACTGGAAAAATGCTTCAGAAGCAATGAGAGACCATTAGTAAACTCAGATGTGGTCTTTTTCTATTTCGTTTTTGAAAGCTCTAAAATGTTAGATTAAACTATGTTTTTTTATTTTTTTAGGAAAAAAAAGTTTTTCCAAATGGAAATGTTTACTGAACTTGAAACTTTGCTATGAAAAATGAAGACTTGTAAAATTTAAGTATGGTCCCTTATTGGGAAGGGAGTTGATGGGAAGTGGATTCTCCCAGATTCCTCTCAGGAACAAATTGAAGTAAATTGGTTAGAGAAATTCTGGTGGTTGGGAATGGGGAGGAATAAAGGATCATTGGAGGCAGGAACCTGGAAGGAGGAGGGGAAACTTTCAAGCTTTCAGAAAGGGGAGAGCCTCCAACAGCCATAAGCCAGGTGATTGCATATGAACGTCTCCATTACCAAAACTGAATATAATCATTAGTAGTTGGAGCTTTCTCGATTTCTAGCATCACTAACTCGCTTAAGGAATGATCTCCCTAGACAGAATTGGTTGTTTCCCTGACATTCCCACTAAGATCTGGTGAACTTATTTTTCTCTTGTACTGTCAGAAAAATTGACATCAGTTACACTCAGTAGAGATTCATGCCCACTTTAAGTTGTGCTAATTTGGTATCGCAACTTCTGTAACTGGCTTTGTCTCCAGATAAAGATAAGTTAATTTTATTTCATTTTGAGACAATATTTGCCATAAATAGTGGACCATCCTATGAGGGCAAAATACAAAGAAACAAACCACCCCACAACTCAGCAACAAACACTCTATGTGCTTAACCAAGAGTCCTAACTTAATTTAAGCCCTAGATTTAATTGATTACCCATAATGAAGTATGTTTTTCCAATGGAGAGCCAATGAAGGATTTCATAAGCAAATTTATGAATGTAATTACTACATTACTTATTATCCTGTGAATGAATTATATTCAGTCATATAGATCATAGACTTTAGAGCTAAAAGAGAATTTAGAGATCATCTGATTCAGCTTCCTCATTTTACAAAGATTTGTTGGGTGAAGAAGCAAATAGTATTTCTTGTTTGAATCATAAATGCATCATTCATGAATTTGTCAATTGTTTTTAATTAGTAAAGTTAGCCCAGTTACTATAAGGTATGTATGAGTTCTCTTCTTAAATGTTCATAAATCCATAGTAAAGGACTCCAAATGTCTCTTCATATCCAAAGTATCAATCCAAACTGCAACATAAATGACAAAAAATCCTCTAGCGTCCCTTTGAAGATTTATAAGGACAAAGAGCTCAGTGTTCTTTAAGGCAACCTATTCCATTTTTTGTAGTTAACCTATGCAAACTGTTTCATCACTTAGCAGATTGTGTTCTGTTTGAAAAATAAAGGGGTTATGCTACATGTTCTCTAAAATTCATTCATAGTATACATCTTATAATTTTTAGGAAGATTTTTTTCTTAATGTTGAGTCAAAATCTGCCTCCCTGTAACATCTGTTGATCCTAGTTCTGTCCTTAAGGACCAAAGAGTACTAGTCTAGTCTTTTTTTCAAAAGTTAAACTTTAAAATATTTAGATAGGCTTTAAGTCTACCTCTTCTCTTGCCTAAACATTTACATTTCTTCAACTAGTTATCTCATGCTATTATTTGACTTACACAAAAATCCTGTTCTTTCTCCCTTTCCTCAATGTCTTTTCTCTAATATGACAACTGTACCATCTCCCTATGATTTGTCTGAACTGAATCCTAGGTCAGCCTCTAGGTTTCTAGCTGAAGTAGATTTGGTTTGTTCAAAATAAAACCATAATCACTTCTCTTCCTAATTTTCTTAAATATGCATTGTCAGCTTTAAGAGTAGTATAGTTTCCTACAAATGATTATGCAGAAAAGTTTAATTCAGTAAGTACTCCTTGAAGGTCACATAATGGGGTGTAAATTTAAATAATTTTCTTCTTCTGGCCCAAATCTGAAATCCTAATTATTCCATTTAGTATAAATGAAGAGCATACTGGGAATGGAAGAGAACTATTAATGACACTGTCCAGATAGTACATCATTTTAAGCCAATAAATAAGTGGAATATAAGCATTTTCTTGTATGTCTTGGTAGAATGACTGCCTCAATAGATGCCCATGGGAACAATTTACAGTCTTAGAGATTCGCCTATGATCTGTTGCAGAATACACGAAGATGTGGATTGAAATTCATGGAAATAAATGGCAGTTTTCCACTCACACTGCAGAAGACTTGGAGCCATTTCCTAAAGAACCAAGTGAAGACTATTCTGCGCCCCCCCCCCCCACTCCTCTGCTAGTGGAGTAAATGGCTGCCTTCTCTTTCAGAGTCTATCGACTCATCTCTGCAGCATTTATTGTGGGTACCTTAGCAACTCAAGGGAATTTCCTGGGTCTTTATCTACAAAAGGTACTATGAGCATTTATATTTATTTCTAAAGCATTTGGCACAGTAAAATTGTGATGAAGACAACATTTGTCCTTGGAGTCCTCAAATCTCTCAGGGCCTTTCTCTTTTTCCCTCTCCTGTGCCCTTCACACTGTGAATCTTTCTTTTGCAGGTTTGCTCTGAGCTTGCTATGATCTAATCCCTGCTAAGCAATTATCTGATAACTTTTTAAGATGCTGTTCATCCAGGGACATTTTCACTTTTATAGGGGATTCTTCAAGATGGAAGAGCCTTCAATACCCCAAGGGTTGGACACTGGGGGAAAGAATTTAGTGGTAGAATTTCAGGTGTTTAGAGGGGAAAAGGAAACTTTCTAATGCCTTTGTGGACAGATAGACTTGGAGCCAGGAAACTCTCCAGAATTAAAAACTAGGAATGGGCTGGAAGGTACAGAGAAACAGATTTCCACTTCTTGTGGGGAAATCTTCCTAAGAACTGGAGCTGTCCCAGAGTGGAAGGGAATGTTTTTGTAACCCTTACAAATCTGAGATTCTATGATTCTTTGACCTGAATTCTAGTCCCACCTGCTACTTATGCCATTTAATTATGGAAAAGTCATTATACATCTCATTCTCAGTTACCTCTAAAAATGAGAGGTAAAATTAAAGATAAACGAACATCAATAAAACATTTTAAGAGAAAAAATAAGATGCAGGAACTTGGACTAGATAAACTTCATGGCCCTTCTAGTTCTGAATCACAGTCATTGGATTGAGTTCATTTATTCAAGTTCTTTTGTTTTCTAGATGAGGAAACTGGACACTATGGAGATATAATTATTTTCCCAAAGTATGAAGATATAATCATTTTCCAAAGGTCTTTTTACACAGGTAGAAAAACCAAGATTTGAACCAGGTCTTTTGCCTCAAAATCTATAGCTTATTCCATACTACATTGCTTTTAAGGTTCTAGAAAGTGAGGATTCCTGTTTGCTTTTGATCTGTGATTTATTTTCTCCATATGGGAAACTTCTTCTACAGATGCAGATTGGTGACATTTCTGTCATTTATTGTCTTAGAGAATTGTCCAGGGAACTAGGAGATTGAGTGACATGCCCAGGGAAACACAGACAATACAAATCAGAGGTGGGACTTGAAATCAAGGTTCTCTGATGACCAGGCAAACTACTACACCATGATGTATTCTTTGATCAAGTGACACTGGCTTTCTGGCTGTTCCACAAATGAGACACTCAATCTCTTGGCTGTAGGCATTTTCAATGACTGTTCTTCTTACCTGCACCACTGTCTCTTCTCTGCTTAAACAACTGATATTCCTGGATTCCTTTAAGTCTCACATTCTACAGGAAGCCTTTCCCAACCCTTCTTAATTCCAGTGTCTTCCCTCTGTTAATAATTTCCTGTTTATACTACATAGAGCTTGCTTTGTTATTTCCCATGTTAGATTGTAAATTCCAAGGCATTTCTTTTACCTCTTTTTGTATCCCTAGTTTTTTGCACAATGTCTGGCATATAGTAGGCACTTGATAAATATTTAATAATTTATTGATTAGTTGTATTTCCCCAGGAAAAGGGTAACTAGAGTTATTATGATTTTGAGAAATGTAGGGTTTTTTTTTTGAGAAACATGATATTATGCCTCCTTTGAATCTGTGATTCTTGGACTTCCTTGTATTCTTTTACTCAAAGAAGCCAGCTAGCTACCTATTCATTGTAATACTGGTGAAGGCAGGAAAATCATTCTATTCCTGAGTGTGGTTGCTTAAATTCAGAATTAGAACTGAAGGGTAGCAATTCACTCTCCCAGGGCCTCATCCTATATATGGAGCACTAAAAAAATCTAAAGATGTTTCTAAGCAGAAATTTCTCCTTCTAAAAATGAAGAGGGTGGATTTTGTCATTGACATGAGTAGCTAAAAATAAATAAGGTGATGATTTTATTATGCTCAATGTGCTTACTAATATTCATCCTTCTCTCTCATCCTATTCCATTTTAGTGTGTTTTATCCTTTCAGTGTGTAAGTTTTGTGACAGGCATTAGATAAATGATTAAATGGGCTGAGATTTATGGGAAATGGGAAAGCAACTAACCAAAAACAAAGAAATTACATCAGGTTAAGTGTTCTGCATGATGTCGACTGTATGTCCTTTCCAGTTGCTGAATTACATTCAAGTGCATAATTTGTTTCCTTGTGCTCTCCTCAGTAAGATGGGCACAGTTGTAAATCTTTTCAGGAAGAGTAAAATGCCCTTTTTATAAAGGAACCCACAACTTCTGTGTCTTGAGAAAATGGTAGAAAACCCACAAATTTCTGAGAAAATCTTTGTAAGGCTTGTAGATTCACAAACTCAAGAGTAGGAATTATTAATTGGAGTTTCAGAGATCCTATGAATTTGGAAGGGAAAATACATCTATTTCAACATAATTAGCTTCCTTATGTATTTTATTTTATGCATTTTTTTTTAGCAAGTAGTCTTGGGCTCTCTCTCTCTCAAAGTCAAATCTTTAACATCTGCCACTCAGGATTCTAGGGTACTCCAAAGGGCATGTGGGGTGTCTATTTTCTACTGCCATTTGCTTGAATTCCAACTGATTGTATTCCCCCACAATTGTTAGGGTCTAGTAACTTAAACCATTACATTTAACCACTTAACATCAATTAGCTTTCACAAAGGGATACTTACTTTTAAATAATAGCAAACACAAACATACAAATATTTTGTTGGTACTTTCAGTGCATGCTCTCCCTGATTTCTCCTCCATCTCTGAGGGAAGTAGGCTCAATTTAGCTCAATTCCTACATAGAATTGATTCAATCAAGTTAACTTCAATGGTAGCATTGTTTCTAGCTACCACTGGGGAGGAGTCATAAAAGTCCCACCTTGTTCCTCAGGGCATTGATTCTGGACTGACTGCAAAACACATGTTGTACTCTAACTCCTCAACATCCAAATTCTTGGATTCCAGTGGTTTATTCTCCTGACATTTTGAAACTCAAAAGATTGGAGCATCCAGATTAATCTCCTTTCCTTCATATGAAAGAAAAAACACCAAAGAAGGAAGAAGCCTTGTTTTCATGTGGCCATATGCCAGCCTCAGGACTAAGGCCTCTCTCTTTACAGCACCTTTCACCAGACATCATCAGTGAGTTAGACTACAAGAAAAAGAACCACCAAGTGAGAGCAGCTGAAGAAAGCAATAGCCAAAAGGCTGATAGGCCTTTTTTAATGCCTTTGCAGCCAATCAAAGAAGTTTTCTCTTAATCACATGGTTAGTTGATTGGCACCAGCTGCAGAGTGTCCACAATCTTGTGAGCTTCAAACTTCCATTTCATGTCATCACAAGTCTCCTGGAAGCAGGTGTCCCAGTATCCTGCATATGGAGAGGCATCACTGGAAACGTGCACATTTTCCACTGATTACACATTTAAACATCATTCTGAGAAATGGTTCATGGACTTCAGCAGATGGCTGAAGGAGTCCATAACCTCTCTACGAGGTTAATAACTGCTCTAGAGCTAGAAAGAACCTTACAAAATTAGTCTAATTTTAATATTTTACAAGAGAAGAGTCTAAAACTTGGAGAGGCAAAAACAACTTGCTAAAGGTCACACAGGAAGCAAATAGCATAGCTGGGTTTTGAACCTAGGTCATCTGACTTGAGGGGCAAATAGGTGGTACAGCCTATGGAGTGCTAGGCAGAGACAGGAGAGCCTGAATTCAAATGGAGACTCAGATGCTTACTCACTGTGTGACTCTGGGTAAGTCACTTAACACTGTTTGCCTCAGATTCTTCATCTACAAAATGAGCAGGAAAAGAAAATGGCAAACCACTTCAGTATTTTTGCCAAGGAACCCCCCAATGGGGTCACAAAAAACTGGAAGCGACTGAAACAAAGGAAAATCTGACTTGAAGAAAGAGGGATTGATAGACATCTTACGCGGAACTCTGTGTTCATTTATTTCTTATTCATTCTTTCAAAGATCTCTCACTGTGAAATTTTATTTGTAGTCAAATAAGAATTTGATTGTATGTCACCTTGCAAAGTTTTTATTTCCTTTTGCCTGTTTAACTTTTATGGAACCTCAGTTTCCTCATCTGTAAGGTGAAGATAATAGTACTTGCTTTGCCTACATTGCTGTTAGGATTAGATGAGATCATGTATGTTAATTATCCACAGAGGAAGGGAGACCCTTTCCATAAAGGGACTCTGACTTTGTGTTCAAGAAGACTGAGTCTAGGGGGAGCTCATCCCCAAGAATAGGGATCAGGATTTATCTCATACTTTCTGACTCATCAATCAAGATATTAATAAAGCTTAGCACAGTGTCTGGCGTATAATATATATTATATGGTGATAAATATTGGTTCTTTCCTTTTTTTCCCTCTTAACTTAAGGAACCATTCTTTACTTCCCTCCATAGTTCTTGGAAAAAATATTTTAAATAAAACCTAGGTACAGCTAATTTCTAGGTGATTCTCCTAGAAGGGAATGGTGGGTTAGAGTCTCTTCTTGAAAGGTACTAAATGTAATATATTACTGGTTGAGTTGTGAATTGATTCAATAGTTCTGGAGAGCAATTTGGAAATATCCCCAACGGGCTATAAAACTATGCATACTCTTTGACCCAGCAATACCACTTCTAGGTCTGTATCTCAAAGACATGTACAAACATATTTATAGCAACTCTTTTTGTGGTGGCAAAGAATTGGACATTGAGGGGATGCTCATTAATTGGGGGATGACTGAACAAGTTGTGGTATATGAATGTAATGGAATGCTACTGTTTCATAAGAAATGGTGAGCTGGTGGATTTCAGAAAAACCTGAAAAGACTTACATCAACTGATGCTGAATGAAGTGAACAGAACCAGGAGAACATTTTACACAGTAACAGCAACATTGTGTGATGACTAACTTTGATAGACTTGACTCTTATCAACTCAAGGATCTAAAACAACTCCAAAAAACTCATGATGGAAAATGCTATCTGCATCCTGAAAAAGAACTATGGAGTCTAAATTCAGGTAGAAGTGTACTATTTGCTCTCCCTCTTTTTTTATTTCTTCTTTCTTGTGATTCCTTTCTTTGGTTCTAATTCTTGTTTACAACATGACTAGTGTGAAAATATATTTAAAATGAATGTATATGTAGGGCCTATATTAGATTGCACACTGTCTTGGGAGGAAGGGAAAGAAGGCTGGGGGAGAAAATTTAGAACTCAGAATTGTATGGAAGATGGAAGTGAATGTTGGAAACTAAAAAATAAATAAATTAATAAAATTATTTATATATATGTACATATATATATACACATCAAAGAAAGAAAAAAGAAGGTACTTAAGTGTACAAAGAGGTTATCAGGTATAAGGAAGCTTTTGGGGGTGGGGAAAGGAATGCTTGATACACAAAAGACTTGTAAGTACATAAAACAAATATTTAAAATGTGAGACAATAGTGCATGATCTATCATATTCTCCCTGGAGGTAAAGACAATTTTCTAAGATTTCTCAATAGCTATATTGGTACAGTCTATGCAGTGCACGTCTGAATTTCCTGATCAATCAGAAAATTGTTTGGACTTTTTTAGTCCTTTTAATTTCTGTACATTTCTAGTGATTTCTCCTGTTGGTGCTATATTTTTTACTCCAATAGATAGTATAGCTCATGGTCATTGGGCCGCAATCAATAATCAAGTGTTTATTAAGTACTTGCTATGCACCAGTTTCTATGCTAGATGCTAGTGTAACAAATATAAAGAATGATACAATCATTACCAAGATTAAGAGGGAAGTAGAAAATTGGGAAAGACTTTTTGCAACCAGTGTCTCTGATAAAGGCCTCCTTTCTAAAATACAGAGAATTGGGTCAAATCTATAAGAAAACAAGTCATTCCCCAATTGATAAATGGTCAAAAGATATGAACAGGCAGTTTTCAGAGGAAGTGATGAAAGATATGTATAAATATGTGAAAAAATGCAATAAATCACTATTGATTACAGAAATGCAAATCAAAACCACTCTGAGGTACCACATGTCACCAGTCAGATGGGCTAAGATGACAAAACACGAAAATGACAAATGCTGGAGAAGATGTGGAAAAATTGGAACAGTAATGCATTGTTGGTGGAGTTGTGAACTGATTCAACCATTCTGGAGCGCAATCTAGAACTATGCCCAAAGGCCTATAAATAATTTCATACCTTTGACCCAGCAATACCACTTCTAGGGTTGTATCCCAAAGAGATCATAAAAGTGGGAGGAAGACCCATGTGTACAAAATATTTATAGTAGCTCTCTTTGTGGTGGCAAAAAACTGGAAATTGAGGGGATGCCCATCAATTGGGGAATGGCTAAACATGTTGTAGTATATGAATGTAATGAAATACTATTATGTTATAAGAAAAGAGGAGCAGATGGAGTTCATATTTCCCTGGAGAGGCTTATACAAACTGATGCTGAGTGAGAACAGCAGAACCAGGAGAAATTTGTACACAATTATAGATACAGTGTATGTTGTGTATGTGTGACAACCAACTTTCGTAAACCGGACTCTTCTCAGTGATGTAGGGTTATAAGACAACTCCAAAAGATTCACGATGGAGAGAGATGTCTACGTTCAGAGAAAGAACTAGAAACAACAGCGTGTGAATGCAGATTGAAGCAAACTACCTGCTCTTGTTCTTTTTCTTGTTTGGTTGTATTTCCTCTTTCCTATTGTTCATAACATCTGTTTCAATTCTTCTTTATAACCTGACTAATGTCTAATGTGAAAGTGTTTGCAGATTCTATACTTGATTGCAAGCTGGGGGGAGGGGGAAGGGGAAGCCGAGGGAGGGGGAGAAAATTTGAACCTTAAGGGATTGTGAAACTGAATCTTGTAAACTAAAAGTAAGCAAATGAATTAATAAAGACAAAACAAAAACAAACAAAAAAGAATGATACAATCTTTGTTTAGAAAGAGCTTAATTCTAAAGCCTTTCACAGTGGTCCCACGCATTTTTCTAGCTTTGTTATACATTTTTTCTCTTCCTAAATTCTAGGGTTTAGCCAAACTGGTTTTATTGTTCTTCCTCACATTGTCATTGTTGTTCACTTGATTAGTTTTGTCCTTCTTTTTGTGCCCCTGTGGACCAATACACACGAATATTCTTTATGGAGTGTTCTTGGCAAAGATGCTGATGTAGCTTGCTAATTACTTCTAAGGCAAAAAGAGGTTAAATTACTTGGCCAAGTTTATACAGCTAGTAAGTTTCTGAGGCTCAATTTGAACTCAGGTCTTCCTTACTCCAAGCCCAGTTCTCTATCAATTGAGCCATCTAGTTGTCTCTTTTTCCTCACATACTCCATCTTCTAACTCTGTGCTTCTACTGTCATCCATGCATAGAATGTACTTATCTCCTTGGCCTCATCTCTTAAAACAACTAATTTTCCTCTAAAACTCATTTTAAATATAATTTTTTATTAAGCCCTCCTGATTCTCCCTAATTCCTGGTCCTTTTCCCAAGCAGCTTGTTTCCCAAATTGGATTTAGTGTGTATATATTTTTATATATTTATGAACATATCTTTATGGTGTAGACTTGTGAGTGTGGCCCAAGTTGGACCTAGCCTATATTCAATGCACATCTCTAGTTGTGTCCCCTTCTCATCTCCCATAGGATATAAGTTTCTTGAAGGCAAGAGCTATTTTATTTTTGTCTTTGTATTCATAGCAGCTGGCATATGGTAGTTACTGAATAAATTATTATTGGTTGGTCTTCCTATTGCCCTTTGGGTTACTTGTTATTTTATTTTTATAGCATTAGTCATTCAATGATTCCATGTAATATCATTGAGAGAATATTTTCATTAAAGACAGGCTTTCGTGTCAAGGAACAGTTTTGGGGTAATGAAACTGCTACATAATTTCCCTATTTCTGTCTAGCCCTATTTTTTACTACTATTCAGTCCTGACCCCAGCACATTGCCCATATGTCATGCCCATGACTATGTATATTTGTACTGAACTTCTAATCTGACTGCTTGTTCCTGCTGAGCAATCTGATTTGTTTTCCATTGTGTATAATGAAAGTGATACCGAAGCCCAAAGGTAGATATAAATGAGGAGACATTGTAGGACTGAAATATTTGCAATATTTGGAGAATATAGACATCAATAAAATGTGCATTTTTTGTTTGTACTCTATGAAGAATATCATTAGCATCATAGGTAAGTAGATATCTATATTTGACTTGCTTGATGTCCATACTTTGCTAATAAGAGAATGATGTTATCTCCATATTCATATTTGTCAAGATCTTATATAATTTCAACATATGCACATTGTTTGTGAAGAGCTTTCAAGGTATAATTTTATTTTTTTGTCAATTTTTAAAAAAATTTCAATAAATAATAGACAAAGTAGGCACTTACCCTATTAAGTGAGCTTGATGACGGCGAAGATAAGGTCTGGAGTTGAAGAGCATCTGTGTAAATCTCCCTAGTCCCTTTTCAGCTTTTCAGGACTGATCACTATTAATGCTTTCATAGACCGTTCACATAATGATTTTAGAGATTAGTATCATATGAGTAGAAATGTTTTTGATCATCCTTGATTTTGTCTATTTTTGGAGGGAAGGGAGCCACATCTTTAATCTTTTCCTTCCTCTTGGGCCCTTAACTCCTTTAATGTCTCAAAAAATTCATTGTCTGTTGTCAATTTGATTAGGTTCAACTGTACTTCCCAGGTCCATTTTCATAAGTGTTAGAAAGAATATATTATGTCCATTCAGGACATATATTATGGACATATATATTATATAATCAGGACATTAATTCAGGATAAATTAAAAAAATCAATACAATGAGATGAGGGGAGGTTCTATTAATTGTATGCATCAGAAAAGGTTTCTTAAAGGAGGTTACACTTGAGATGAGCCTTCAAAGGAGCTAGAAGCTCTAAGACGGAGATGTGAGGGAAGAGAAAATTATAGGCTTGAGTTACAGCCTAGGCAAAGACTCATAGGTATAAATGAAAATGGAATGTCATGTACAAGGAATAGCAAATAGGTCAGTTGGGCTGGAGCATAGAGTAAATGAGTGAGTGGGATAGAAAGAATAATTTATAATTAGCCTGGAAAAGGTGATTAGAACCAATACAGAAAGGGCTTTAAATACCAAAAGAGTTTGTATTTCTAGAAGCAATGAGAAATTATCGAAGCTTTTTGAGCAGGGGAATGTTATGGTTAGACTAGCAGTTTAGAAATGGCACTTTTGTAACTGTGTAGAAGGTAGATTAGTGAAGTGACATATTAGATGCAGGAAAAAATTAGGAAACTATTGCAATAGTCCAGGAGACAAGCTGATTTAGGCCTGAACTAGGATGATTATGATATGAGGATTGATGCAAGAATTGGTGAGGAGGAAGAATAAATAAGTCCAGGCCATTGATTGAATATGGAGTGGAAGTAAAGAGGGAGGATTCAGCCTTAAGAATGACTCCTAGGGTTATATGACTTCTTGGAGCCAAGATGGCAGAGTAAACACTAAATCTCTGTAACACCCCCATATTCACCTTCCTCAAACCAAAAAATAGCATCCCCAAAACAAATCCTGGAAAAGCAGAACTGGTAAAAAGATAGGGTGAATCTATTTTTCAGCCTAAGAAACTTGGGAGATCAGCAAGAAAAGTCCATCTCATTACATTAAAAGGGGACTGCAGTCAAGGACTGGAAGCATCCCAGCAAATGAGGAGCAACCCCCACCTCAGGAAACCAATGGGAGATCCTGAGCCCTGGTGTGATGGAGCAGGCAGACAGCAACACCAGGACCCTCATGTGCCTCAGCATAGCCAGTGGAACAAGCAGACTATAGCTTCAAGAATCATCACATGCTTCAGTGTAGCCCTAGGCAAACAGGCAACCTCCAGACACTGGACCACCACTTACTTCAATGTGGCACTGGGGAAATGCAGAAACTCCTCACCACCTCACCAGCAAATATCACTACTGTGACCGTAACTCAGCACCAGGAATGCTGTCAGACCACTATGGCCACCAGAAGTGCCAATCACTCCCCACCCCACTATATCAGTGCAGTATCAGACACAAAGGCCCCCATGGGTCTCAGGGCACCATCATTATAAGACCAGATAAACAGCCAGGACCTCCAGCCTCTGGAACAAGAAGCCTGACAGCTTCAATCCCAGGAGCAAAGTCAAAGGTAAAAGAAAGGAAAAAGGAAAAAGTCCCTCCATCCCCTCAAAAAAAGGTGAGCAATAAACAACAAAAATATAATCTGACCATAGGAAGTTATTATAATGACAAGGAAGACCAAGACAAGACCAAGAGGACAACATTGTCAAAACACCTATGGGCAAAACCCCAAAGAAAAATGGTAAGTGGTCTCAAGCCCAGAAATAACTCATGAAAGAGCTCAAAAAGGAGTTTAAAAATGACATAAGAAAGGTAGAAGAAAAATTGGGAAAAGAAATGAGAGTGATGCAAGAGAATTATGAAAAACAATTCAAGAGTTTGGAAAACTGCTTAAAAAGTAGAATTAGCCAAATGGAAAAGGAGATACAAAAATCCACTGAAGAAAACAAGTCCTTAAAGAATACAATTGGCCAAATGGAAAAAAAGTACAAAAGCTAATTGAGGGAAACAACAACTTACAAGTTAGAATTGGGCAAATAGAAGCTAATGACTCTATGAGACATCAAGAATCAATCAAACAAATTCAAAAGAATGTAAAAATGGAAGAAAATGTAAAATACTTCATGAAAAAAAAGTGACCTGGAAAATAGATCCAGGAGAGACAAGATCAGAATCACTGAATTATCTGAAAGCCATAATCAAAAGGAGAACCTGGATAGACTCTTTTTTTTAATGTAAATTTTAATTTATTTCTTGGTTATATCATTCATTTCCACAAGGTTTTGAGTTACAAATTTTCTCCCCTTTTTGTCCCTACCCCCCAGCCCAGAACATTGATCCCACTGTAAGACCCCTCCCACAATCTG
>JAQQSW010001280.1:0-19920 GCA_028646575.1 Pseudocheirus occidentalis
AAAAAAAGTTAATAACCCCCAGTTTTCCCAACTGTAAAATAGGAATAAAGACATTTCTTTTCCCCTACTACCTTCCAGAGATAATGGGAAGTGATTACAAAATGATATTTTTAAAATATTTTTTATTTTTATGATACAGGAAAGATAATAAATTGATAGAACTTCCACAACTAATTATTATTAGATTAGTCTTTCCTGGCCATGTGAGAAATCAGACTACATTTTAACTAAAACGTTAGTCTCTGGACACACACGAAAGGAATCATTCAACTTTATAATAAATTATCCACAAACAACATTCTCAATGTAATGTGTGGTACAGCAGAAAGAATATTAGCTCTGGAGTCAGGGCTTTGGTTGAAATTCTGCTTGATATTTCCTATCTGTGACCTAGAGCTAGAAAGGATGTTAGCATTTGTCTAACATGAAGAAACTAAGGCACAGAGTGGTTAGGTGATTTATCATAAGCAGACAGCATAAATAAAGCAGTGAACCTGGAGCCAGAAAGACCTGAGTTCAAATCCCGCCTGGGAGATTTACTGGCTATGTGGCTCTGGGCAAGTCACTTAACCTTTCTAGGTCTCTATTTCTTCATTTTTTTTTTTAAATTTTATTTTATTATTATTATTTTTTTTAAGTTAACTTGTTTGTTCACTTTTAGGTTACAAGATTCTGTTCCATAGTCACTTCAGTTATAGATTTTTCTCCCCTTCCTCCCTATCCCCCACCCAACCCCCCCATGGTGGCATACAATCATGTATAGGATCTGCAAACTCTAGAGGAAACATTTAACCGAACTCTCCCAATATTCTCCTAGAACAACTTTAAATTAACATCTCAAGTCAAAGGCTAGAGTGGCAAAGCCAACAAAAGGAGAGAGAGACAGACAGACAGACAGACAGACAGACACAGAGAGACACAGAGAAAGAGACACAGAGGCAGACATCATCAAAATCCAAGTAAATGGAGGAGGTAATAAGGCTGACCTGAAGCCTACATAAATGTAACACCAGTCTTGGAACTAGATGATGACAGAAGCAATAGCAGTTCTAGGGGTTCCCAAGAGAGAAAGCTAGTAAAGAGAGCTGACAAATGATAAAAAAAAAGTGATTATAGGGGACACCTATGCTAGTACTGAATGCAGGACCACATATTTTTGGCAACTCTGTTTCATATATCTACATCTATGTCATAGTTCAAAGGTGGAGAGGAGCATTTTCTGTCACAAAGAAGTGCTAGCCCTACAGAATAATACCATTTCTAGTTCCAGTGCAGTAGTCATTTCTTGGACAAGGAGCAGAGTGAAGGTGATTAGAGCAGTGAGCAAACATTTCCCAATATCACAACACATTAAAGAATCAAAAGCTCCCACATCTCCAGAATTAGCTCCGAAAACAGCAATGTGAAAAAAAAATCCTAAAGCATTATTTAGAAAGCTGATCTTCTTGATCATGTCAGGAATAGAACTTAAATTTAACATAAAGTTCAAAGTGACAAAAAAAGGAAATGTTCAAACACAACAAAAAAGAATTTTAAAAAATACAATGATGATGGGTAATTGCAAGGTACAAATTTAGAAAGAAAGAAAAAAAGTACATTTAAGTGAAAAAGCTACAGGCAAAACCTCAAAGGAAAAAATGAATTTGATACAATCCTAATAATAATTCCTGGAGGAGCTCAAAAAGTTTTTTTTCAAAATCAATTAAATTTAGTAAGTGAAAATTAGGTAAAGATATGAAAACAAAGGAAGAAATTTATGATAAGACAATTACTAGTTTGGTAAAGGAGGAGCTAAATTGCTAAAGAAAATAAGAAAAAAACAGAATTAGTCAAATGGAAAAAGAAGTAGCCAAATTTACTAATGAAAAGAACTCCTTAAAAAGCAAAATTCTTCAAATGGGAAAAATAAATTACAAAAGCTTACTGAAGAAAATAATTACTTAAAAATTAGAATTGTGGAAGTGGAATCTAATGACTCCATGAGTAATCAAGAAAACAATAATATAATATCAAACGACAGAAGAAATAACCCCCAAAACGTGAAATATCTCTTATTGATGGGAGTGAGAGTAAGGGAAACAATTGAACTGAAAAGCATAACAAAGAGAGAACTTTAAAAGATGTTAAATTTCAAGAAATCATCAAGGAAAATTGTGCTGATATCCTAGAACCAAAGAGTAAAATAAAAATCATCCCAGAATTGCAAACTCCCAGATTATATGTGTGTGTATACACACATATGTATAGCGTATACACACACATATGGGCTCTTCTTGGTATATATATGTATGTATGTATGCATGTATGTATGTGTGTGTATATAATACATCATATATAACACATTTCATATATATAAAATACATTATATATATATATATACACCTAAACAGGAAGAACCAAAAGAGAGAAAGAAAATTATAGACCAATTTCCCTAATGAATATATGTGCGTTTATATAAATATGTGTGTGCATACACAAACACACATATATACATACACACATATAGTGATTATACATATACATTTGTAGCCATTATGTAAGTGTGTGTGTGTGTGCGTGTAATAGCCAAATTCAAGAATTTCCAAAACAACAAGAAAATAGCCTAAGTAGTCAGACAAGAAGCTTTCAAAAGCTAGGAGCCAAAGTTAGGATCACACAAGATTTAGCAGTTATCATACTAAAGGAACAGAGGGGTTGCAATATGATATGCTGGAAGGCAAAAGATATGATTTTGCAAACAAGAATAATCTACCCAATAAAATATTTAATAATCCTAAGAGGGGCAAAATGACATTTAATCAAATGAAGAACTTTCCACCATTCCTGAAAAAAAAAGACCAGAGTTAAACAGAAAGTTTGTCTTTAAATTTAGCAAGAATGCACATTATTACTACTATTATCCAATATTGTACTAGAAATGGTAGCTATAGAAAGAAATTGAAATTGAAGGAATAAAAACAAGCAACACAAATAGAGAAAGAAGAGATCAATGAATTGGGGATCCAACAAAAAAAGGCAGGAAAAAAAACAAATTAAAAATGCCCAATTAAATACCAAATTAGAAATACTGAAAATCAAAGGAGAAATAAATAAAATTGAAATTAAGAAAATTATTGAATTTATAAATAAAACTAAAAGTTAGTTTCATGGAAAAACACAACAAAATAGATGAATCTTTGGTTAATTTGCTTTAAAAAAAGAAAAAGAAAAAATGAAACCAATTTACCAGTATTAAAAATGAAGGGGATAAATTCACGGCCAATAAAGAGGAAATTACAACAATAATTATGAATTATTTTGCCCAACTGTACACCAATAAATTTGAAAATCTTAGTGAAATGGATTAATATTTACAAAAATAAGAATTGTCCAGATTAACTGAAAAGGAAATAAAATAGCTAAATAATCCTATCTCAGACAAAAAAAATAATTGAACAAGGCATCAATGAACTCCCTAGGAAAAAATTTCCAGCACCAGATGGATTTACAAGCAAATCCTATGAAACATTTAAAGAGTAAGTAATTCCATTACTATATAAACTGTTTGAATGAATAGGTGAAAAAGGAGTCCTAGCAATTTCTTTTTATGATAGAAATACTGTGCTGATACCTAAACCAGGAAGAGCCAAAACAAAGAAAATTATAGACCAATTTCCCTAATGAATATAGATGCAAAATATTTTAATAAAACATTATAAAAAAGATTACAGCAACTTATCATGAGAATAATACACTACGAGCAGGTAGGATTCATAGCAGAAATAGCTAGTTCAATATTAGGAAAATTAGCAGCAAAATTGACCATGTCAACAACAAAATTGACAGAAACCATATGGCTATCACAAATGCTGGAGGGGATGTGGAAAAAAATGTACATTAATAACACTGTTGGCAGACATGTGAACTAGTCCATCCATCTTGTGGAATAATATATGCTCAAATGACTACAATCCAGTGAATATTCCTTGACCCAGCAATACTACTAGTAGGTCTATATCTTAAGGATGTTTTTTCAGAAAAGGAAAATAATCCACATGTCCAAAAAATATTTTTAGGAGCTCTTTTCAGGCTAGCAAAGAACTGGAACCTGAGAGGATGTCTATCAACAGGAGAATGACAGAACCAGTTATTGTATATGAATGTGATGGAATTATATTGTGCTATAAGAAATGTTGAGCAGGATTATTTAAGAAAATCCTTGAAAGACCTGTACCAACTGATGCAAAGTAAAGTAACCAGAGCCAGGAGAATAATCTCTACAGTAATGGCAATACCATAAAGAAAATTAATTGCAAAAGATGTAATGACTCTGATCAATATAACAACCCACCATGACTCTAGAAGACTGTCACAAAATTGTATCCACTTGTAGACAGAGAATTGATGGATTCCAAATGAAAACTGATGCATATGTGTGTGAGTGTATATACACAGACACATACATATACACTCACATACATATACATCAATTTTCATTTGGAATACATCAATTCTCTGTCTACAACTGGATACTATATATATGTGTGTATATATATATATATATATATATACACACACACACACACATATATGTATGTATGTATATATATGCACATATATTTTCTCCATTTTTAAAAAAATGAGCAGAGGAGAAATGTGTTTTACATAACTACATATGCATATCAGGTATTATTTCTTGCTATCTCAATGCATGTGGTAGTGGATGGAGGGAAGGAGAGAATTTGGAAATTAAGAAAAAACAATAATACTTAAGCAGTGGAAATTTTTTCATATTTATTGAGTAGAGAAGAATAAATAGACTTGATCTAACCCTGTTAGTGTGATATAAAACTGGATTGAAGAAAAGACACGTTTGGTCAGTATTTTACAACTAGTTACTTAAGCAATATATAGAAAGACCAATTCCTCTTCCTTGTGCAGCCACCTTCACAGGTCACATCCCATTGAGCACATACAATTTTCTTGTACATGTGTCCAACCTCAGTTTCAATGCCTATTTTTGTAAAGAATGTCCCCTTTTGGGGGTGGAGTCAAAATGGTGGCATAGAAACAGCAAAACTCTGTAGCTTTCCCCATAACCACCTCAAATACCTATAAAACACGAATCTAAACAAATTCTAAAGCTCCAGAATTCACAAAATGACAGAGTAACAAAACTCCTGCTGAAGGCAACCTGGTAGGGATATGGGATGGGGTTCATCACAGACCAGTACCACATGAACCCATGGCTGGAGCCCTAGAGCAGCCAGAAGAAACTGGGGCTGTAGCATGAATCACCATCAGCTATAGTGTTTTCAGAATTACCAACCCATGAGAAACAAGTACTAAGTGAAACGTCAGTGGAATTCATATAAATTTGGGGGTAGAGGGTCCAGTCAACTGTCCCAAGGCTAAATGTAGCTGGAGCCTCAGCTTCAGGAGCTCTCAGCCTCCAGATTGCAGGGGGGCCTAGAAATCATTCAGAGGTTAAGTGTTCTTGCCTTGATCTGCCTGGATCAGGATCAGGATCAGTATCTTGGGTGTTAGTCCTGAGTTACATTTTCAGTGAGCCAAAGCTGGTGAGGGCTACAGAAAGGGTGGCCCCTTAATAGCTCTGACAGCTGCAAAAAACCAGCAGTTTGGGACAGAGATCTACTCTCTGAAAGTAGAGTTCTACTGAACCTAAAAGTCAAGTAATTGACTGGCAACATGAGCAGGCAAAGGAAGCAAAGCAAAACCAGCAATGCAACTTTAGATTCCTTTTTTAGAGATAAAAATGCTCAAAGCATGCAATGGAAGGAAGACAACAGTCAGAACTCCCTCACCAAAAGCTTCCAAGAAAAATGTAGACTGGGTACAAGCCATAGAGCAGCTTAAGAAGGTTTTTGAAAACCAAATAAGAGAAGTGGAGAAAAAATCAGGAATAGAAATGAGAATGATGCAAGAAAATCACAAAAAGAGAGTGAACAACTTAACTGAAAAAAATAACACCTTAAAAAATAGATTAACTCAAATGTCAAAAGAGGACCAAAAAGCCAATGAGGAAAAGAATGCCTTAAAAAGTCAAATTTGCCAGATAGAAAAAATAATCTCAAAAGCTTTCTGAAGAGAATAATTCCTTCAGAATTAGAGTGGAGCAAATGGAAGCAAATGACTTTATGAGAAATCAAGATTCTATTAAACAGATCCAAACAAATGAAAAAGTAGAAGGCAAAGTGAAATATCTCCTTGAAAAAAACCAGTGACCTGGAAAATAGATCCAGGAGAGACAACTTAAAAATTATTGGACTACCTGAAAGCCATGATGAAAAAAAGAACTTAGAAAGCATCCTTCAAGATATTCTCTAGGAAAATTGCCCTGTTAGTTTAGAACCAGAGGGCAAGATAGAACTTGAAAGAATTCACTGATCACCTCTCAAAAAAGATCCCAAAAAGAAAACTCCTAAGAATGTTGTAGTCAGGTTCCAGAGTTCCCAGATCAAGGAGAAAATATTACAAGCTGCCATGAAGAAACAATTTGAATACTGTGGAAACACAATCATAATAACCCAGGATCTAGCAACTTCTACATTAAGGGATCAAAGGGCCAGGAATATGATATTGCAGAGATCAACGGAGCTAGGATTAAAACCAAGAATCACCCACCCAGCAAAATTGAACATAATGTTCCAGGGAAAAATTTGGTCATTAAATGAAGTGGAGGACTTTCAAGCATGCTTGCTGAGAAAACCAGAACCGAACAGAAAATTTGACATTCAAACACAAGAAGCATGAAAAGATAAACACGGAAATAACAAGGAACTTATCAAAGTTGAATTATTTACATGCCATCATGGAAAAATGAGAACTGTAACTTATGAAGCTTTTCTCTGTATGAGAGTAGTTGAAGGGAATAGAAATGTATACACACGCACACACACACACACATACACATATATCTATATAGGAGGGTGTATATGCATATGAATACATATGTGAGTGTATATATATGTGGGTACATAGACAGAGGGTGCAGGATCAATTGAATAGGATGAGATAATATTTTTAAAGCTGAAATTGAGAGGTGGGAGAGGAATAGTATGAGAGAAGACAGGGAGAGACAGAACAGGGTTAATCCTCTCATATAGAAGAGGCAAGGGATAATTGTTACAATGGAGAGAAAGAACAGGAAGGCAAAAGGGAATGGCCAAGCTTACTCTCTTTGAAACTGGCTTAAGGAAGGAATTACATGCCCTTTAAATTGGGTATCTTGGCCTACAGTAGAGTAGGGGGGAAGGGGAGAAGGGGGAGGAGGATGGAGGGGACTGCAGGTTGGGGAGAGAGGGTTGTTAGAAGCACACACTTATGTAAAAGGACAAGGACAAGGTAGAGAATAGAACAAGTGGGTGTTGGAATAGGAAGGAGGGAAATATACAGGTACTGGGGCAGGGGATCCATCTTGCCTTACTGGAAAGTCAGAGGGGAGATGGAGGATATAGGAAAGAGCTGATTAGGGAAGGGGGTATACAGTGTGATTGCTGTTTTGGGGTGGTGTGTCGAGGAAAGACAGGGAGAAAATGTGTAAATCAAAATCTCATGGAAATAAATGATGTAAACTAAAAATAAATGAAAGTTAAAAAAAAGAATGTCCCCTTATAATATTCTTTCCTACTTTATTGTTGTTTCAAGTGGTTAGAAGAAAGCTTTTTCTTCCTCATATTAGGAAAGAAAAAAGAATGTTCTTGGAATTGATATTTGAGGTCTTTTCTTCTCCCTTCTTAAATGCAGAGAATTGGAAGGGAGTGATAGTTTGTGGTTTCTGTCAAAAGTGAAATAATGCCCCTGAAAGCTCTTTTTGCAGTTACCAAAATGTGTCATGTTGACTCTAACCTTTTCAAAAGGAAATGCTTTGAGGAGTTTTGATTATAAAAACAGTGTGTTCCATCCAAACATTGTGAGGGTGAGGGAAGTAGAAAAAAACATGAATTAAAAGTCCTACTACAAAACATAGCAACTGGCTATTGAAATGAATAAAATATTAGTATGGTATTTGTTTATGGTATTTATTCATATCAAAACAGTGTCATATTTTCAGGGTTGCTTTTTCCAAAAATTCCCAATATATCCTATTCAGTTATGATTATGGCTATACACAAAACTCACAAATCATCATAAAAAATGAAAATATAAAATGTGGATAATAATAGCAGCTATGTCTCCGAATTGTCATGAAGGTTAAATGTCATAATATAGGTAAGACAATTAGCAAACCTAAAAACTCTATGTAAGTTATTATTTTCTCTTTCATCTTGCATAATGAAATGGCCAAAATAAAGTTCTACTTCTGATGTTACAATTCTAAATCGAGTAGACAAAATAATTATATCATATCATTATTGGAAGTATTAGGTAGAGAAACTCATAGGCTTTTTCAGATGAAAGTGTCATTTAATGCAACCTCCTATTTTCATGAATAAGAAATTTTTTTTTTTTGCTTTTTGGAGGGCAGGTTGGGGTTAAGCGACTTGCCCAAGGTCACACAGCTAGTTTTTCATGTTAAGTGTCTGAGGCCGGATTTGAACTCAGGTACTCCTGACTCCAGGGCCGGTGCTCTATTCACTGTGCCACCTAGCCACCCCATGAATAAGAAAGTTAAGAGTAAGGTCATTTAAGTGACTTGACCAAAGTCATATAACTAATACATGGAGAACCTTGTAACCAATCAAGTTGTAAAATGAAGTAAAAACATTTTGTCTTCACAATGACAAATATCTACATGTTTGGAAACTTTTGTTTGGGCTGAATTTTTAAAACTTTCATTCTGACACTTTATAAGAGGAAGGAAATAAGGAAATATACTTTTATAAAGTACCTACTATATAATAGACACTCTGCTAAGCACATTTACAAATATTAGGTGATTTGGGAAGTGGGTGTTATAATTATCTCCATCATACAGTCGAAGAAACTGGGACAAAAAGAGGTTAAGGGACATGCCCGGAATCATATAGTAAATCTCAGAGACTGGATTTGTACTCAGATCTTCCTGTCTCTAGGCCTACTGCTCTGTCCACTGGGCCACTTACCTGACAGAGGGGAGAAAAATGAATTAAAACATTTTGTCTTCATAATGACTTCATTTCTTTTGAAGAATCTTGAATAAAAAGCTAAAGAATTTTGATTTTATTAGGAAAACAGTAAGATTTGAACTGTTACTTGTGGTTTTGGTGGAAGTTTTTACCATTAACATTTCCTCTCTCTCTCTCTCTCTATATATATATATATTTTTGATTTATGGAAGAAAAAAGAAACATTTCCATAACACAGTACAATAAAAAAAAGATTGTACATGAAACTGCAAATATACTATGTACAACTTATTATTCCTTTCAAATGTGAAACTAAATTATTTCTTTCTCCCCTCCTTTTTAAATTCTTCCCTACCCTTTCTCCTAGAGATGACTACCATTACGCACAAATAGGTATATATATATATTTATGTGTGTGTATAAATATGTATGTATATATGTATGTATGTATGTATATATCCGTGTATACATGCATGTCTGTGTGTATGCACACACATATATGTATGCACATGTGAACATGCATGTGTGTATATATGTATATGTAAATTATTCTATAAAGACTTTTATTTATCAACTATTTTTGTGGATGTAGATAATGTCTTTCTTCATATGCTCTTTATAGTTAATTTGGTATTCATAATGGACAAAATAACATTCACTTTTTTACTTTGTTTTAGCATCAGACTGATATTATTAGCATTTTGTTTTTGCAATATTGATCTAACAACAGATGAGGCAGAAACTGAAGAAAGGGAAACTATTATCTATAGGATCTTAACATTTAGAGGTAGAAAAAATCTTGGAGATCATATGCTCAGAGGTGTCAAATTCAAATAGAAAATAATCATAACCACATACTGACTTAAAAAAATAGAAATTAGTATTATCTATGTTGCCATTTTATCTCTTTATCCAGTTAATTAGTTAGCTAAATATTTCCAAAGTCATTTGATTATGTTCAACTATATTTGGGAGTTTTGCAGCTGCTTCCAGTCTATTGGTTGTGAGTATAACACTTCCAATTAGTCCAACATCCTCATTTAATACATAATAAAACTGAGACTTCCTAAGTTTGTCATTCATCAAATTCATGCAAGATTTAGATAATAAAGCTAGAACACCAAATCTGGGGTTCCATAAAATACTGCTAAAATATGTTGGAGCTAAAGACATTAATCTCAGACTTTTCTGGATAGGGATTCCAGGTGAAGATGAAGCATTATTTGATATACTCAAGGGGGAAGATAGAGAAAAGAGAATGTTTTTAACATCATAACCTTGGGAGATTCTGTGTTAAGGAGGCAGAGAAGAAAGTCATGGACTTTTCAGAGATGTAAGAGAGTAATGAATGTTTGTGCTGTATCCCAACATTTGAGTCTGATAGATTTCCACTCGCTCTCCTAGATTATCATTGTGAGAGATAACAATCTAAACAAAAAGAGCATGGATCTTTCTCAGCAAGGCATTTCTTATCTTCATTTGCAATTCACAGGAAAAGGCAGTGTTGTATAGTGGGTAAGGAGCTAGCCTTAGAGTCAGAAAAACTTGGATTAAAATTCTTCTTTTGACATATATGGCCCCTATGATTGCAAAAAAAACAAGTCACTTAACCTCTCAGTGTCCTGATTCTAAAGCTATAGAGAAGTTGCTTATCCATGTTTAGAGAAAAAGCTTTTCACCAGGTGATTACTACACAGGCGAAATCATTGGTTGGGTTAAAAACGATGGTTTTCAGAATTGATTCTTTATGATGACTAAAATGACATAAATGGGAAGACATACAAGCCATCACTTTCCTCAATATTTTTGCAGATTATGATTCATGCCTTCCCTTTACCTGACAGTGAATGGTAACTGACGAACCATTGGAAATATAAACCAGATGCTTTATCAAGTAACTGTGGACACAAACCAACGAAAAGAGAAGACTGTGGAGAGCCAAGAGTGTAAAGAGAGGCAATAAAACTACTTATCATCTAGGGAATAGAGCAGACTGGAATTTTTGATAGGAAGCCAAAATTATTGCATGTCGTTAGTCTTCTCCATCCTAATAAGAGTCAGTGAGGCACATAGGAATCAGCATAACATTTCTGGGTTCTAGTGCTCTTCTGCCACATATTTACTTTACGATACTAAAATGTTTTTAATATCTCTATGCCTTCTGTGAAATGGAGATAAGAATATTTGTCTTTCACTAATTTCAAAGGGACATTCTGAGAAAAATGTGATTACAAAGTATTGTGTTAGAAACAGTAAATAAGACTGACAACAACAGAAAGTAAAGGGAATTAATAGTGGAGCTTCAGATGGCGGATATCAGCTTTAACAGCAGAAGTTATGGTGGTTTCAAACAGAATTAAAGATTTTCACTGAAGTTGTGAACTGATCCAAACATTCCAGAGAGCAATTTGGAGTTATGCCCAAAGGAATATAAAACACTGCATACCCTTTGACCAAGCAATACTACTATTAGCTCTATACCCAATACTACTATAGCTCTATATGTGTGTGTGTGTATATATATATATATATATATATATATATATATATATATATATACATCAAAGAAAAAGGAAACTGACCTATATGTACAAATAAGTTTATAACAGCTCTTTTTGTGGTGGCAAAATATTGGAAACTGAGGGGATGCCCATCATTCGGGGAACTGCTGAACAAGTTATGCCATGTGATTGTATAAGAAATGGCAAGTAATGGGGCAGCTAGTTGGCACAGTGAATAGAGCACCAGCCCTGGAATCAGGAGGACCTGACCTCAAACGTGGCCTCAGACACTTAACACTTACTTGGACAAGCCACTTGACTCCAAATTGTCCTGCCTTCCACCATTAAAAATGGCAAGTAAGGTGCTTTCAGAAAAACCTTGGAATTCTTACATGGACTGACACAAAGTGAAATGAGCAGAATCAGGAGAATGTTATTTACAGTAACAGCAATATTGTATGATAATCAACTGTGAATGACTTAACTTTTTCAGGAACGTACTGATCCAAAACAATTCCTAAGGACTTATGATGGAAAAATGCTATCAACCTCTAGAGAAAGAACTAATGGCATTTGAATGCAGTGGAACATAGATTTTTAAACTTTATTATTCATGTTTTTGATGTGTTTTCTTTTGCAACATGGCTAATATGGAAATGTTTTGCATAACTACACATGCATAATCTATATCAAATTGCTTTCCTTTTCAAGGAAGGGGGAGGAAATGGAGGGAGAATATTTAGAACTCAGAAAGATGTAAAAAAAATTGTACATGTGTAATTGAGGAAAAAATTTAAAAAACTAAATGTTAAAAAGTTTAGTTTTGATGTTTTTACCTGAATTTTCTAATGTTTACAACCATTCATGTAACTGAACTGAGAAGGAAACAGGAGATGTGACTACTATATAGAGAATTCTAATATATTTACATAGAATACAAAGCCTTTTGGTCATTATTTCATATATTGAAGTGTCTTACAGTTATGGCATGAGCCAGGCAATTTCAGCGTTCTAGAACAGGCCCTAACCCAAAACATCACTCAATCAATCAATATTAAATATCTAGTATATGCCAGGCATGATGCTAAATTCTGAGGATACAAAATGAAGCAAAAAAGTCTTTGCCTTCAATGAGTATTTAATGTAATGAACATAATAGTTCTACAGTATCCTGCCATTGTTGGACCACAATTTGAATATTGTTTCACTCCCCAGTACCTAGCATAATACCTAGAAAATAGTAGATGCTTAATAAATACTTATTTGTTAACTGAGAAAGGCTGAATGGTGTGATGTATAGAATACTGACTGAAGAGCTTAGAAGACCTTGGTGCCAGTGCTCCCTTTGCCAAAAAAATGACTACATGACCCTGGGCAAATCCCAGTCTCTCAATACTATTGACTAGGTGTTGGCAAACTGCCACCCTTGGGCCAAATTCAGAAAAAATGTAGAAAACAAATTTAATTTAAGGGCCATAATAAAGAGGACAATGGTTGGATTTACCTGTAGCACCTAGTTTGAGACCACCTAAACTAGTCAACTTTGTGGACCTTTAAATGGAAGAGAATGGCTGGTTTGCAATGTTAAAGAATGTTTCCCCATCAGGGTGTTGTCTATAGGAATTAAATCAGAGGTCTGGTCCCTGTCCTGATCCTCTTGTTGGAAGGATGGGTGAATATTGTCTGGAAAAGGTGATCTCCTATGCCATGAGAGAGGGATCTGTGCTCTAATCAAGGCATCTTAACATTTTTCTCAATGACTGGAAGAAAGGCTGACTAAACAGGCTTATAGAGATTATAAAACATAAAGGGATAAGTAACATGATGATGCAATCAATACCTCAAAAGATCTTGACAAGTTAGAAGACTGAGTCAAATCTAACAGGTCAAAATTTCACTGTGTCCTATGAGCTTAGATTCTATAAGATCAACAATGTTTCCTCTTTCAGCTGGGTCCTTCAATAAGTTCTAAATATAATGGTGATATTGGGTGATACATTTTGTTCACAACTCTTCATCTTTTTTTCAAGTCTAGCAAGAGAAATTTGATCAAACTGTGCTAAAATCTAGGCAAACTATAGCTATGAGAAAACTGTGATCTAAAACTAATATGGATAAGGAAATCTTCAAACTTTTGCTTAGTACCAAAATGGTCTATTATGCTGCTCAAAAGTTGATTTATCTAGATTTTTTTAAATAATGAAAATAACTAGCCCTCTACTACATTACCGAGCTAGAACACTTCTTCCTTTAGAATTAGATTCATTAATAAGAATAGAAACAGAGAGATTCATCAAAACACTCCCAATGCATTGAACCTTTCTACAGAATAGAGAGTAGGCTTTTTATGACTGCCTAAAGTATAATAAATCTCAGAGTCAAAGGATAAGTAGGGAAAAATGACATGTCTAAAAGTAACACCCAACAAGGCAATCCTGAAATATATAAATCATAGTGAAGAAACCCTGTGGTCAGACTCTGTTTGTTTCTTTTGAGGAGTGAGAAAATTTCTCTCTTGCATTTCACACATTATCTAAAATGTGTCAGAGCCATATTTGGAAAGAGCATAAAAACAGTTGTATTTCAGTTATATCAATTTCCACAACAGACCATAAAAGGATATATGTATGCATGTAAATATGTACATAGTACATATGCATGTATGCACCCATGTGTGTATCATGTGTATATCTATATGTATACATACACATATACATTTATGCATGTGACTGCATAGTTACATGTATATATGTGTTGTACATGTATATATGTATGTATAGATAGATGTAACGATATTTGATATTAATATATTATATTATTTTAATCATAACATAACATGATTGTTATATTATTACATGGCATAATATAATTGTTAACATATAGTATTATATATATTTGGAAATTATAATCTAAACTGTATTGTGAATGAACTCAGAGAGCAGAAACGGTTTTTTTTAGTAATATAGTACTTAGGAATATCAGTTTTAGAGTTTTGAAAGTGATTTTTCCAAACATCTATAAATTTAAATTTCTCCAATCAAAGGCTCTTTTTTTCTAGTCAACCCTGATTTCTTTGCTAAAATGGCTTCTCAAAGACTAGCTCTGCAGGCCCTTATATATATTTAGTCTATTTCATTTGGAGTTGTCAAATGCAATGACTCCAGAGATTTAGACACCCATTTCAATATTAAGATGCATATCAATATTAGAAAGCATAGTTGCTTTTTTTTCTGTGTAGCTTGTCACACAAGTAAATTTTTGGACTTAATTCTGAAAGATAAGCAGCCATTATCGACATTCATCATTCCCTCACTATACTCTTTTTATAGTACTTTGCATTGTATTTTTAGATGCATATACTAAATGCTGAAAGCTTCCTTTGAAATCATATAGTCTAACTCTGTGTTTGACAGATGAGGGAACTGAGGTTCAGAAAGATAACATTACCAAAGATCCAATGAAGAAAAATTGGCAGGCTTCAAAAGCAGTTTCCAATTCCTCATGATTCTCTTTTTCAATTTCTAATTATGATAGCTCCTTTTTAACCCCCTACTAGCTAGTAAGCTCTATGAGGGCAGGGAAAATGTCTTCTTCATTTGTATATCAACCACTCATACTAGGATGGTGAATGTGAGCAAAACATAAGCCGTGGTAATGGAGGAGTAAGACAAAAGTTCTGGGATGTATAATGAGGGAAAGTGAAGAACAATAGATGAAAAACCCATATGCTCAATTGCTGAGGGAAGTCTCCAAAATTAGGTAGATCTTCTATGGAAAATTTTTGGTAAGAAATGGAACAGAGTTCCATAGAAAGAGCAGACATGGGTAAAATCTGCAACAGTACAAGGAATGATATGGGAGAATACCAATCCAATAGGGTAGCTCTGCAAGTGCCTGAGTACTTTCTGTGTACAGTAGAAATTTCATAATTGTCTTGAATTGAACTGTAATAATTTGCAAAATGATGGTATTGGGCTACATAGTCTTTAAGGCTTTTTCTAGCTCTTAATCTTAAGGGTAACTTGGAGGTGCAATGTATAGAGTACTAGGCTTTAAGACAGGAAGACTCATCAGCCAAATTCAAATCTTAACTCAGAGAGTTAGCTTTAAGACCCTAGGCTGAGTCACTTAACCCTGTTTGCCTAAGTTTCTTCATCTGCCCAATGAGCTGGAGAAAGAAATGGGAAACCAGTCCAGCATTTTTGCCAAGAAAACTCCAAGTGGGGTCATGAAGAGTCAGAAAAGACTAAACAACAAAACTCTTAATCTATGATTCTATGATGCTAAAATGACTAAATAGTTACCCAAGTATAGGTTTTTGGTGAAATATTGGGACTTCTCTTCTTCCAGCTCTAACATTTGTTGACTTTTATTGTAAGCCATGGGTAATGGCAAGAAAAGGAGTACTTAATACCTTGCTTCAGCTATTTAGTTGACACCTTGTTTCAATTCAAGTTTCTTTTGAGCCTTTCCCATGATTGTATCAGGTCTTTGCAGAATCAGAACTTGTGAACCCCCCATCTTGTGAACCTTAGAACTTGGGGATTCATGTTCTGTGGCCGATGGCAACAAACAAAAAGGAGGAGCTAATGACCACATGTAATGATAAGCCCAGGCTGGAGAGAACATAACCGAAAAAGAGAGAAAAACTGAGAAGAGAACTCTTGTGGTGGTAGAGTTAAGAAGGAGAAAACTTGTGCTTTTTCTTCCCAGAAACAGAAACTGTGAAGGGCTAAAGGTTGCCTGGATACTTTGAGTGTCAATATGGAACTGGATGAGGAATTGGATGAAGAGCTGGCTAGGAGCTGATACCTGCCTATCTTTGAATCCAGGTGACAGTTGGGGAGATTCAGGCAGGAGATGGGACCATGGAAGAGGAACCAAGAAAGCTGTGAGCCAACCTTGAGTCAAGATGAAAAGACCTCTTCTTGAGTATTTAATGTTGACTGAGGAGATTATGATTTTCTGTGACCTAGGGGTGTAGAACTTTGACCTTTGTACTTTGTATTCCTTAAGGAGGCTTGCTCTTTAAGGATGATTGAGTTAAGGACTTACTCCTTTTGTTTAAAACTATGTGGCCATTTTAGTAAAACAAAATATATATATATATACATATATATATGTGTGTGTGTGTGTGTATACATATATATATATACATATATATGCCCATTTTAGCGATAAGTTATGTCATAACATTGTGACTGCTGTACTTTGATTTTTGTCAATATTTTGTTTTAGTTTATTACTGAATAAATAGAGAGTTCACTATACTATGTAATCAGAACCTTGAAGCTGTTCACAGCAGCCGTTCTCTGGAAAGCTACTCTTGCTTGGCTTTATGCCATATTAAAGGTCATTCCACTTCTTTCAGAATGCCTAGTGATTATAGGCTATCCTCTTGCAATCACATATGCTCAATTTGCTTATGTGAAAGATATCTGAGTGTCACAGTCCGATATGAAAAATATTTTCTTCCCCAAGATGCAAAATGAGCTTTAATTAAAGAAGAACTGGACCAAAATAAATATTTTCCAATTATATTTGATGTCATTGTTTCCACAAAGTAATGTTGCCTGAAATCAGCTTTAGCAGGCTAGAGATGTGTTGGTATTTGAATGGTACCATTGCAGGCTCATTCTTAAATTAGACATGGCATTTGAAAAGTACATCTCATTTCCATGTCCTTAAACAAATATAGATCAAAATGTGTGTCTCTATTTAGACTTCTCATGGTATTACATTAATTCATCCATGCCTGTCTTTCCCTGATGTGGAAGACCAGTACTGAAATTATGATATATGTGACTCAAGTGAACATCCTACTTTATAACCTGGCATACTGCCTGTAGTAGAGGAGAAACAACTTGTTGTTCAATCTTAACATGTAAATTTTGACACTTACCTGAATGGAAGACTTACAGACCTATTCACCACCTCCAAATGCAAAATGAGCAATAGTTAGCCCCTGATATAGAGATCATTCTTTCCTATAGTTAAAAAGTAAAAAAAAAAGAGAGGACATCAGGCTTAGACACAGAAGTCAAACCCATCCCCTAGTTTGTTGTTATTTTTGTTGTTGTTGATATTGTTCTTTTTTTGTTATTTTTGTTTCTTAGAATTTATTGAATTAATCCTAAACAGGGGTGAATAGAAGCAATTATATATGAGATCTTGTGATATGTATATGTGAATGTGTATGTGTATATGTAAATATATGTACATATGTATATCTGTATGTGTGTATGTATATGCTTGTGTAGAGTACATGCACATATGTGTCTGTATATTCATGTGTGCATGCATGTATAGGTATGTATAGTTGTGTATGTCTGTAATGCATATGTGTGTATTTATATGTATGTGTATACGCATATATACATAATTTGATAGTAATATATATGTATTTTTTTCCTTTCATTCTCCATGGATAGAAGATCCTAATCTTCTAAAACTCAAAAAGTTTCATTTTCAAATTTCTTAAAACTTTTTTCTCCTTTTCCATCTCTATCTTCATTCTCTCCTTTCAAACCATCTTTATACATGTATAGGTAAATAGATATTATTTCTTATTTGAAATATTTACACATGATTTTCTAAATCTTATCCAGAATTTTTTCAACTTAATACTGACCCAGGTCCTTCCTAAATCTATGTTTTCAATATCTATAAATGAAATGATGTGTTGAAATTCAAGATGACTTTATGCTTGAGGCTCTGGAAAGAATACTGCTTCTTTGCATTCATGAAGACCTGGAAAAGAGTATCTCCATGACTCTGCCTATAAAACATATACCTCTACTTTCAAAGGACTATACAGGCTATGTTTCCTCTGTGGTGCCTCCTTAGATGTGGCTAACTGAAAGAGACATATGTCTTTTCAAATGTCATTTCTGTTCAAAATTGGGAGTCACATAATTTAAAAACTGGAAAGGACCTCTCTGGGCCATGTAAGCAGATACATATTTGAAAGAAATCTCTCTACTATAACATATCCAAATAGAAATCTCTCTACTATAACATCATTGAACTCCTCCTTGAAGATCTCCACAAAGGGAGAAACTACTGCCACTTGAGGCTGCCCATTCCACTTTTGGATAGCTCAATTTGTTAGAAAGGTTTTCCTGACATTAAGTCTAAATTGGCTTGTTTTCAATTTCCATTTATTGCTCCAGTTTTTGCTTTTGGGGACTGAGCAGAACATGTCAAACCCCTTCTGCATAAGATAGCCCTTCAAACATTTGATGAATTATTACACCCCCACTGAATATTCTCTAAGTATTTGTATTTCCTTCAGTTAACTCTCATGTGATTACCTATAAAAATAAAGGCCCTTCATAATCCCAGTTGTCCTCCTTTGGAAATTCTCTAGCATGCAAATATATTTGTTAAACTATTAAACTAATATAGGTAAAAGGCTAAAAAGAGCAACAACTGGTCCCTGAACCTAACAACTTAATGTTTGTTGGTACTCTGCCTGCCATATTCCTAGAACATTGCCAGGCATCTTGATTTTTGTCTTCCTATTGGACTTTGATGCTTCTGGAGGAGAGAATAAAGCTCATGGTTTTGGACAGTTCTGACCCACTTAAATCCAATTCATGCACAAGCTAAGACATCACCCTCATGATGTCATTGGTCCTTTGTGGGAATGAAAAACAACAAACTCTGGTAACCAGAAATGATCATACTATTTCAGATGAAAATAAGGTTTAGCATACATTGGGATGCTTATCTCTCTGTTCCTGGAAGTTATGACCCTCTTAATGTAGCCCAAGACCACATTTGATTTTTTTGACCCAAATCATATTTCTGACTCATAATGAATGTTTATACTATTATAATGCCCGGATTTTCTTTCAGAAAAGTTGCTAGTTAATCATACCTTCCCTACTTAATGCAGGTGAAGCCTGTTTTGTTTTTTGCCTAGTTAAAAGACTTTTTTGTTTATATCTATTGAATTACATTTTATTGATTCAGTTCAATGTTATAAAAGTATTTTGGTTCCTGACTGTCATCTAGTGTATTACCTCTTATTCTATATTCTTGTGCCATTTGAAATTTAAGCAAGATCCTAGCTATTCCTTTCTCCAAATCACAGGCATGTCTGTGTGTGTGTCTGTGTCTGTGTTCATTTGTTTATACATGTTAAACAATAGAGGGACAAGGACAGATCCTCAGAGACCTCCTGTCATGTTGACATTTGACCCATTTGAGTCTGCTCATGTAACCACTTCTAAATTTATCGAATTGTTATACTTTAATCCATATCTCTCCATCTTCAGGAGAATAGTATGTGAAACCTTGTTAAAAGCTTTCTCAAAAGCCGAGTTGGGTGGCAAATTATATCTATGAGATGGGGAAGAGAGAGGGGG
>JAQQSW010001281.1:0-19918 GCA_028646575.1 Pseudocheirus occidentalis
ATGAAAAATGGAAAAGGAGAATTCACAATATATTTGCAATATGAAATATCAAAAGAAATTATTAGAAATTGTTTTGCTTGATGTTCTTATCAGCATTGATAAATCAAAATGAAATGAAACAATATATACAAAAAGAAATTATGCAAATGAAGAGAACAAGAAACCATAAATTTGCATAGAATCTCAGGAAAAAATTGAATAAAGCATAAATGAATTCACAAAGCAGGAAGAATATAGCTATGATATGGATTTAGAAGTAAACTCTATCAAATATACAAAGAAAAATGAATTATAATGCTACATAAACTATGTGGAAAAATAGAAAAAGAAGAGTTTCTTCCAAACATTTTTAATGGCACAAATATGATCTTGATACTTAAACCATGGAGAGACAAAGCAGAAAAAGAAAATGATAGCCCAGTAACCCTAATGAATATCTATGTAAAAATACTGAATAAAATACTAGGAAAGTGGACAGAACATATAAAAATAGTTAAACATTATAATCAGGGTGATTTATCCCAAGAATGTCGGGTTTATTCAATATTAGGAAAACTGTGAACATAATATACCATATTAATAACAATAATAAAAGCCATATGATTACATTAATAGATGTAGAAAAGACTTGATAAATACAACATCTATTTCTGTTAAGAAAAACATTTTAAAAGCATAATAAAAGGAACTTTTTATAGGACAAATAGTATGAGTATTATATGTGGTGGCAAATTACTAGAAGTCTTTCCAATCAAATGGGGGTGTAAAGCAAGGATGCCTGTTAGCATTACTACTATTTGATTTAGTTCTAGAAGTGCTAGCCATATCAATAAATCAAGAAGAAGAAATGTAAGTAGTAAAAAAGACAAAGAGGAAATAATAATAATAATAATAATTATTGTTTTTGTTGTAGATGATGTAGTAGTGTTCTTAGGGAGCATTAGAAATTCATCTAAAGTTAACTAAAACAATAACTTTGGCAGAGTAGGAAGATATAAAATAAACTCATGGATATCATTAGCCTTTCTGCATATTTTCCAGCAAAAATCTACAAGAAATTTCATTCAAAATAAGTAAAAAATGTATTGTGTTCACTTACCAATAGATGCAGAGGAATTATATGATTTCAGCTACAAAATACTTTTTACAGAAATACAGTCCTAAATATCTGAATTGACAGTTTAGCCCTGCTAGTACAACAATAAAACTGATGATGCCACCTAAATTAACTTTCTTATTCTATACCGTCCCAGTTAGCCCACTAAGGAGTTACTTTACAGAGCCAGAAAACAAAAGAAGACAAAATTCATCTGTAGGAACAAAAGACCAAAGTTTTCAATGGTAATAAAAAGCAGAAGGAATGAGATTATCTGATCTCAAAGTATGTTATAGATGAGTAATCATCAAAACTATTAGTTTAAAAATAGAAAATTTGATCAGTGGGACAGATTGAGTACAAGAAACAAGGATGAAGATAATACTACAGTAGTTTTTTTTTTCAATAAACCCAAAAGATCTTTACATCTTCAGGAAAGCTTCCTATTTGGTAAAAAAAAACAAACAAAAACCCCAGTTATTTTGAGCATTTCTAAAATATTTTTGTTAATCATGCATTTCTAATTTGGAATGGCTGATTAAATAATGCTGTATCAATCTAATATAATTTTTATTGTTTAGTAAGAAAGTATGGAGGGACAGATTTAGAAAAATCTGAGTACTGGATGAATTGATACAGAACGAAGTGAGCAAAATCAGGAGAGAAATTTATAAAGTGACTGCATCGTAAAGGATGATAGCTTTGAAGGATTTAAGAATTCTGGTCAATGCAATAATGAGTCAAAACTGCAGAGGACCAATAATGACATATGTTTCTCCTCTCTTGATTAAAGAGTTAGTAGAATAGAGGCGAAGAATGAAGAATACATTTGGGAAATGACAAATATATGGATTGACTTGCTTAACTATATTCATTAGTTCTAAGAGTAGGTTTTTAAAAATCGATGGATGGAGAGAATTTGGGGAAGGGGTAATGAAAGTTATATTTTTTGAAAAGAGTGTCAGTGAGTCAAAAGAGAACACAAAATTGAATATAAGGAGGTTCACACCAAATCAAAGACAATGGGAACAGCTTGGGAACTAAAGTGTGTCATGCATCACATCCTTAAAAAATTAAATGTAATACAGACTTTTCATGTACAACCTTATTTATCTCTTTGTAAATGGAAAAAAAAAACTCTTATTGGCTGGCATTTTTCAAGTTCAAGCACCTTTTCAAAGGCAAAAAAAGAGAAAGGTTATTACCTGATTCATTGATACACTATTATTTATTCCTTCTTTCATTTCTGTCTTACAAAGTTAACACTTTTGATGCATTGGTTTGGAGCTCTGAGTTCTAAGTAGTTTCTATGTTATAGTCTTTATGGCTTATTGTTGCTTTTTTATGCTGTGAGGTGCACTTAGAATTACAAATTCCCAGTTGAAGTGGTTTTGAAAAGAAATAGTTCCCCTGCCCATTCCTCCTCATCTATGTGGGAGGAATTAGTACAGCTTGTAGCCAAGTCCACTGCAACAAAAATGTGGCTTGGAGTCTGGAGACAAGAAAGAGAAAGGCTGTAGAAGTGAGGGGTTGAATCTGGGGAATTGAAATGGGAGGATTTCTGCCCAACATAGGGGAAGATAGGGTCTCACTGAAGAACATCCCATGGAAGAAATAGTGAGATGGGAGATGGGAAATGTCATGACAAAAGAGGGGTTGGTGCCCATCTTTCATGAGAAAATATTAGACCTCTGTGGACGATATCCTGACCTGGTAAAAGGGATGCATTAACCTTTAGGGTCTCAGCGGGCACCCAGATGAAATGGCACAGCCATTGGGAAGGAGAGTGATCATGGGATAGCACATGGATGGACTACAGGATTTGAGACACTAAGTTTTGTCCACTTTGTGGGGGGGTGTGAACGGAGTTTCTGCAGCAGGGAGGGTCTGAGCCACGTGTATAAGCCTGTGAGTCTGATGGGCTAGGTGGGGAGAAGAAAGAGTGCTGAGAAAATGCTTTCAAGCCCCTGACTGTTTATTCCTAGGGAGTTAACCTTATTAGTAGGTAGTTGTTCTGTTGGTTCGGCTGGTATTATCTTATATCAGACACACAAGTGTTTTTGGAAAGGGTTGGAGTAAAAGTGGCCTGGAGTAAATGACCAACCTACTCTTTTCTTGTGGAGGTCCTATCAAAATATTTATTGACCCACCCATTTCTCTTTGAAATATACCCACAGACACAACTGAAATCCTATCTAAAATATTGGAAGTTTTAACTTAGTTTAGTTCCCTAAAATATTAAAAAGGCATCCTTTTCAGTGTGGTGTAGAGATTAAAAAGCTCCAATTTAAGAGTCATGGAAACGAAAGGTGAGTCTAATGAAATTAATTGCTTAATTAGATGGTAGGTGATTATTAGAGCAGCATTTCTCTTTTCAGCTGAAAATTTTGATACTGGCTGATTTATTGCTACCCTGCTTTGCCATACATAAATTTGTTCTGCTGTAAAATGTTGCAAATGTGTAGTGGAAAAATCAGAGCTTTTTTCAAGGCCTTATTTTTTTTTTAATACTTTGATAAGGTCCCTATTTATTAGTACTCTTTCCCTTTTCAAATTGCTTTTTATTTACTTGTCTCTTTAAAGGGGGAGGGGATAACACCTCCTCCATCTACCTACCAGTAGAATGTAAGCTTTTTGAGGGCAGGAACTGTATAGTCCCATTTCATAAATCTTCATTTAGGTGATTTCATTAAAAGGGGCTCTGTAAGGGCACAGTATTTGTAGTCAGAAAGCTTTGTTTTGAATCCTTGCTTTCTTGCTTATTGCTTTTATGATATTAGGGAGTTTATTTCCTTCTGTGCCTCCATTTCCCTCTGTAAAATGAAAGTTTTAGACTGAAATAAGGTTTCTTCCAGTTTTAAATACTATGAGCCTATGAAGTGATTCAAATAATATGTATATATCATATCATGTAAAATGTGTTTTATATATGTATATATTATATAATCTCTGTCACTGAGTATATCCTTCACCTTCCCTACTCAGGAAGCCATATGTTATAATAAAGAATTTTTCAAAAGATAAAAAAAAATCATTGCAGCAAACCAATCCCCTAAACCAGTCAGTGTGATTCTGCAATTCACGTCTGGAGTGCCGTGTTCACTGTTACTACTTGATACAGATTGATTATAGCATTTGATAAATTCATCATGAGAGAATAACACCTTTTAGAAACAACCTTCCCAAGAGAGTAAAGAAAACTTTGGTGTAATTAATCTTTTATTTAAAATTTATTCTAGTGAAAGTTTAGAAGCCTTTATGATGCCCAGAACAAAATATTACGGGTATAGATAAGAAATAAGAGAGATGGAACCTGCTTTGATGGACCTTAGCATAGCTGGGGAGACCAGGAAGCATGTATATAAAATGATGTTTTAAAATAGCATATTTGTGCAAAATTAGTTTAATTTGAATATATAATTGCTTAGAGGACATTGACTGAAGGAGTTATCAGTGAGGGAGAAATGAGGGACAACTTACTGAAGGTGATGAATTTTGAACTTTTCTATTTTCCTCAAATTTTGTCTATTTTCTTTTTTTAAAATTTTTCTTCCACTTAATACTATTTTATTTTTTCCAAGAATATGCAAAGATAGTTTTCAACATTTATTTTTACAAGATTTTGAGTTCCAAATTTTTTCTCCCTCCCACCCTTCCCCTAGGTGGCATGCAGTCTGATACAGATATATTCAGTGTACAATAAATGTACAATATATAAATGTACAGTATATTATAAATGTACAATAATATTAATATGTTTCCACATTAGTCATGTTGTGAAAGTAGAATCAGAGCAAAAGGGAAAAACCACAAGCATGAAAAAGCAAGACAAGAGAAAATAGAATGCTTTGATCCGCACTCCGACTCCACAGTTCTTTCTCTGGATGTGGACAGTATTTTCCATCATGAACTCCTTAGAATTGTCTTAGCTCATTGCATTGTTAAGAAGAGCTAAGTCTATTAAAGTTGGTCATCACACAGTGTTGCTGTTACTGTGTATAACTTCATTCTTCCAGATGAATTTTGTTGTTCTTTTTTTCTAGCTCTATAAAATGCATTTTGGTAGTTTGGTTGGTGTGGCACTTTCAGGTAAATTCATTTAGGTAGAACTGTCAATTTTGTCTATTTTCAACGGACAGTTATTTTATCTCCCATTCCTCTGAATGGAAAGAAGATTTTGTTATCCTTTTTAGAGTTCAGTTCCTCAGGATCCATGGCCATGGCAATGTCTAGTTTCCAGGTGTTAGATAATTACTCCCAGAATAATCCCAAAGATTCTTGATAGTAATTCCTGGAATCCTAGTGACAGACCGTCCTACTGAGTCTGCGGCGTGAGATATGGGAAAGGATAACATAACTGATACTTACAACACTTGCACAGAACGACAGTATTGCTAGAGTTAGCCTGTGAGCTTAATGTTGGCAAAATGCCCTATAAAGCAAGTGGGAACTGTTCAGTGAGTGGGGGAAAAACCACAGGGAATCCATAGGGGAATCCATGGTAGGGGGGGAGTCTGTGAGTAACGCATAAAAGAATGCATGTACCTGCCCCCATTGAGGCTGGAGGGAATTAATTTAGGGGAGCACACAAGCTGTGCCTGTCTCGATTGACCGCATAGAGATGTAGGGGTAGTTGCCCCCTCCTTCCCCCTGCTTCTCTCCAGCCCTTGGGAGAAGAGGGATTAGGGAATGCTGTAGAAGCTGGTACTTCCATTATCAGCAGCCTTTCTGAGAATATTAAACTAGAGATTATTAACCCCTCTGAAGGTATCTTCCTGTCTGACCAGATCAAGAGTAAACCTGTTACAGGCTGGAGTCCCCAGACTCCAGTGCCTCTTGTGTGTTAATCTGTGAAACATCTTCCTGTTGATGGGAAAAAAGATTAAAAAAATCCTCTTGTAATAGATAAACGTAATCAGATAAAAAACGTCTATTCCTGCATCATGTATCTGTCACTTCTCTGTCAAGAGATGGGTAGAATGTTTCATCATGGATCCTTTGAAGACATGATTGACCATTGAAACGATCAGAATTCTTAAGGGTTTTTGTTGTCTGACAGTGTTGTTGCTATATAAATTGTTTGGCTGCATCTGTATCCGTTCATTCATGCAAGTCTTCCCAGTTTTCTCTGAAACTATCCTTTTAATTATGATTTCTCATAGCACAGTAGTTTTCCTTTACACTTACGTACCATACTTTGTTCAGCTCTCCAATTAAGCTGTTCCCCTAAGTTTCCAAGTTAAACTGATTGTTAAACCCCTGCTGTTGGGGACAGGGGAATAGGGTGGGAGCTGAATCTAAATGAGACACTCTGTGGTATGATTGAGGGAGCACTGGTTTAGAGTCAGAAGATTAAACAATCAATTAACATGTATTTAGTTAGTGTCTACTCTGTGGCTGTTTCTATTGCTATATTATTTTTGGAGGGGGGAAAGGCAAGGCAGTTGGGGTTAAGTGACTTGCCCAAGGACACACAGCTAGTAAGTGTCAAATATCTGAGGCCATATTTGAACTCAGGTTCTCCTGACTTCAGGGCCAGTGCTCTATTCACTGCCCACCTAGCTGCCCCTACTATTGCTATTTCTTTATTGATGGACTTATTATCACAATATTAGTGAATAACCAACCATGACAGTCAGGATCACTATCATGAAAAGAGACACCTTTTTAATATCTCTAGGACACTTAGGTGATGAAGTGAGTAAAGCCCTAGGCCTAGAGTCAGGACAATTTGAGTTCAATTCTAGCTTCAGACACTTATTAGTTTTTCTTTCCTGGGCAAGTCACTTAGCTTCTGCCCGCCTCAGTTTCCTCATGTGCAGAATGGGAGGGGGGCACGCAACAATAGTGCCTTTTTCCCAGTGTTGTCAGGAGGATTAAATGAGATAAAATTTGTAAAACACTTTGCAAACCCTAAAGCATTATAACATTTATATGTTGGCTATTACCATTATTACGCTATTAAAAGGTAATTTTACTTGAGCAAACAGCAGTTTTCTTGGTGAAACACTAGAGTATCATGGCATAACAGTGATGCTGGGGAACAGAGAATTATCTAATTACCAGCTTTCAATTTATTCTGAGAGGGTGGACCTCTGTGCCACCCGTTATGAATCACTGTGGCTTGAAGTCTAACGGTAGGATGACTTGTTATGGGATTTTATTTTACATCTCAGTAGATTGTTAACAAGCAAGATAAAGCCCAGAGAGAGACAGTTAAGAACTTAGTCACATGTGGTCACAATTTAAGAGCTTTTGTGTAGTGACAGTGAGGTCTTGTTTCTGTAGGCACGATTTATCTTTCTTTGTCCTTGAAATGTTGCATTGTAATTCAGAGTCGCAGAATCCCAAGTACTCTTGTGTTCCCTCTGAAAAAACATACAGTGATTTCCTAAGTCTGAATCTCACATCAAATATAGGAGGGAGAGGGAATTCCTCCTCATATGCGTGGTGTGTCCAGAATGGGACTAGGAAGGGCAGAAAAGGGTTGTGCTGAGCGATGTTGCCAGAGCCCCAAGCCCGGTGTTCTGAAGACCATCTCAGAAGGAAGGACTATGGGGATGGCCTTACAAGAGGCTGACCCCAATGCCTGGTGCACTGTTACATCAAACTCTCGCTGTGACACAGGTCAGTCTTTTCTGAATGCACAAGGGAAGCTCAGATGTTTTATAGGGAGCAGTAAGGCCTCCAACTCATTGGTTTGCTCCCTCTGATGTTGTAGGCAGGGAGATGTTTGTCATCTAGGAAGCTGGGAATGTCTGCTCTGAAGGTTCCAGGGAGACAGAAGACATGAGAGATGGCAGGGAAGGGGCAGAGCAAGAAGGGAATGGGTACCGGGAAGGTGGAAAAGTCGTGGCTAATCGCAGCTCTGGTTTTTGTGTGACTGCCCTTTTGGCAGTCTGGGTAAGTCACTTAACCCCTGTTTGTGTCAGTTTCCTCATTGGTAAAACGGGGGCAGTAATATAGCACTGACCTCCCAATTTATGAAATAGGCTCTCAAAATAGTGTTTTAAAATGCATGCAATAAAGTTCATAGAATTCCAAATATTGAAATGCAATCACCAAAGTATTTTTTTTTTAAATAAGCACACAGACCTCAAGTCAAGAGAGTTGAACATGGTTGCAATTCAGGACTGAAATCGCTTGGCTCTCTGGGTTTTGTCTTTTGTATTTGAGTAGTTTTATCTAAGAAGTATTTGGGGAATGATGCAGCTGTGTTTGTTAGCAGCGGTTGACTTGGACACAGAAAGGATTGGGGTGAGGAGGAAGTTAATCCTTAGATGCTTGGCTACACACTATGTTCTCAAAAAGGTATTTGAAAAAATCTTCAGTGTTTCCTCTAACTTTGGAGAAATGCTTCTTTAAGTTATCTGTTTCCACTATTGTTTCCCTGGCATAGAGTCTCATTACCATCCTCCTGAATTATTAGATAAAGCATTAAATGCTTCTCAGTGTTTTCCCTTGTGCATCTTCTCTATCTTCCACCCCAGTGTAACCCAGAGTTCAGATGTGGCCTCAGACACTTACTAGCTGTGTGACCTTGGGTAAGTTACTTACCTCTGCTTACCTCAGTTTCCTTGTCTGTAAAGTGAGCTTGAGAAGGAAATAGCAAACAACTCCAGTATCCAAGAAAATTCCATGGACAGTATGATCCCCAGGGATCGTGAAAAGTTGGACATGATTGAACAATATGTGTATGTGTATTTGTATATACATACACAAATAAATACACATTTGAATAGGGTAGCACCAATGCAATATTCACAGTGCCAACGTTGACTGTAAATAGGCAGGGAAGATTTTCAAATTACCATTACCATTAAGAATAGCCATCTGTTCCTGGAACTGAAGAAGAACCATGTTCTTCCTGGCCTGACACTTACTGAATGTGTGACCCTGGGCAAGTCACTTAACCTCTGTTAGCCTCAGGTTCCTCATCTATATAATGGGAATGATAATTATAATACCTGTCTCACAGGGTTATTGTGGGTATCTAAATGAGGTAAGATGTGTAAAAAGCATTTAGTGCAGTACTCAGCCCATTATAGATGCTATATAAATGTGGATTCCTTTCCCTCCCTATTTTTAAAGACAGTGCGGTAAAGAAGAGAAGAGCGGTAAATAGAGTCTAAAAGATTTGGGTTTTAGGCATGTTTGTGACTCTAGCTGTAACACCTCTGGCAAGTCATAGTCTCTCTGAGCCCTAAGGTTTAGCTGAGGTTGTGAATCTGATGTTAAAAACCACGTACTGGATGGGGCTTCATTCCCTCCTTCCCTCCTCCCCTGGAAGGGAGTCACATTTCACATCCATCTTTTCTGTGCCTTATCAAGCAGTTCTGGGATAAGCTTTCATTCTAGTAGCGAGGACTGCGACGTGTTTTTTGAATTGTTGGGGCCTATCCCTGCATCTGGTCAAGGCACGTCTGGTTGGACTGAGGGAGGGTTTGCAGCTGACATGGAGGGTGAAGAGAATCCCAGGAGAGCCAGAGTTGATTCTGTTGAGGCTTAGCTCCAAGCACTTTATGTAATTAAGCCAGTCATCAGCACTATTAATATAAAACCTCTGTTTGCTGGTGCTGAATTAGGTTGACAGTACGTGCCAGGAAATGGGACTCTTCAAACACTATTTGGTGTACTAATGATTTTTATCAGGACCTGCAGCCCCACTCAACTAATCAGATTAGGCAGGGGTAGGAAAGCCTGAACAACACCAAAATAGCCCTTTTAACTCCCCACCCCCCACCTTCGCTTTGGTCTTTAGCTGGTACACTGTTTGTAAAGCCCCAGATGGTGAGCCCCTGGGAGCAGAGGAGTGTCCAGTCTGCCTAAGGACGGAGGAAAACATGCGAGGGGGTCAGAAAGGGAGCGGGCTGAAGCTTTGATCAGCAGTGGGACTGGTCCCCTGAGCCGCCACTGCATTTCTAGGCTGTGTGAGATAGGGGGACCCAGTTTCCAAATATGTGCATCTAAACAGCACATATTATATACGTCTCTAAGATATACACGTTATGTGCCCATGAAATCACATACATGTTTACACCACACATATCTGTAGCCATGGCACATACTTCATACACATATAGACATAGACTGAACTAACATGAAGTTAGTACATGTATTAAATCATGTATTTATTTCTATTTCTATCTGAATGTATATTTGTACCTATCTATATTTACTTATCTATAGCATATAGCATATAGCATCGATATGTATGTGTATATGTATATGGCTAGGTGTCCCAGGTGCCTGGAGTCAGGAAGGCTTATCTTCCTGAGATCAAATCTGGCCTCAGACACTTACTAGATATGTGACCTTGGGCAAGTCACTGAACCCTGTTTGCCTCAGTTTCCTCATCTATAAAATGAATCGGATAAAGAAATGGCAAACGACTCCAGTATCTTTGCCAAGAAGATCTCAAATGGGGACACAGAGAGTCAGACTTGATTGAAAAATAACAACAATAATGCATATAAGTGTAGTATATAATATACATATCATATAGTATATATATGTATGTGTGTGTGTATGATACACACACACATGTGGCCATGGGGCTTTCTTGGCAAACAGACTGAAACTGTTTTCCATTTCCTTCTTCAGTGAATCACCTTTTGTCAGAAGTCTCCTTTATAACCTGTTTATCTTGGGTCACCCTCCACAGCATAGCTCATAGTTTCATTGAGCCATGCCAGCTCCTTGTCACTAGGCGGTGATCCAGGAGTTGAGAGATATACATATTGCATACATATACATATATGTATGTCTGTATTTCTAGATGGTGGGGAGAGAGAGAAATAAAAAGAAATGAGAGAGACAGAGAGAAAGAGACAGAGAGAGAGAAAGAGACAGATAGAGACAGAGAAAGAGAGAGAGACAGAGAGACAGAGAGAGAAAGAAAGAGAGACAGAGATAGAGTGAGAGACAAAGAGAGAGACAGAGACATAGAAATAGAGAGAAAGAGACAAAGAGAGACAGAGAGAGACAGAGACAGAGAGAGACAGAGAGACAGACAGAGAGACATATTAGTGTAAAACATCTAAGGGTCTTGGGTTTTGAAATGAAAGTTCTTCAAAGGCCATCTAGTCCAAACCCCTTCATTTTACAGAGAAAATAGAGGCCCAGAGAGGTCAAAGAATTAACTTAGGCCACACGGATCTGAAATTTGGACTCGGGTCCTCTGACTCCAAAGCTGTCCATTGTTTCCGCTGGGAAACATGTTGAGGCGAGCAAGTTAGTGATGAAGAGTATTCATTATGCTTTTCCTAGGACTTTGAACCAAAAAGGCTTTCGTGTATCAGGGGATTATGATTTGCCCTTAGATCGCTAGGCGCTCTCAAACTCAAATATGGCCTATGATGTCATTAAACATTTCCTCCATCTTTATACAGATTTTGTGTCTGATTGGTCTCCCTTGCATGATGCTGCTGTTAATGGACGTCTCCTTTCTCTAAGGATGCTCATCAGTCAGGTAGCTTTTAAACTAATATTATTGATATTAATTACTAAATTAATGTCTTACTAAGGTTAAAATTAATTTTTGGTATCAATAGCTATTGGTTATTAATATGATGGATATAATTACTATATGTTAATTGATATAATTAATATAAATAAGGAATACAGTTGTTAGTTTCGGGCCCTCACTCTGAGGTCACATTTTGATGTTTCCTACAGAATGGGAATACTGACGTCCCTTCCCACCCACCCTTCCTTAGCTTAGAGGAACACTAGGAGAGTCAGTCGGTGGAGGTATAATCTTTTGCTTTATGTAAGACAGAAGTCAATAGTAACTGACATTCATACATTTCAACATTTACAAACCATTTTACATATATCATCTCATTTGGTCTTTACAATCCTGGGAGATTAGTGTTACAATGCTTATTATTTGTCATAGCAAAGGAACAGGACATGAGAGAAGTTAAGTAACTTAAGATCTTAGGATCAGTTGGACAAGTATTTATTAAATGCTTACCATGTGTAAGTAGTTAGATTTGGCTTTGCTCGCATTTGTGCTGGGCAGCTAAATGGTGCAGTGGATTGGGAATTAGGAAGACTCATTTTTGTGAGTTCAAATCTGGCCTCAGACACTTACTAGTTGTGTGACCCGGGGCAAGTCACTTAACCCTGTTTGTCTCAGTTGCCTCATCTGTACAATGAGCTGGAGAAGGAAAGGGCAAACCACTCTAATGTCTTTGCCAAGAAAACCTCAAATGGGGGTGACAAAGAGTCAGACCCAACTAAACAAAAGATAGTGGAGCGAAGGCACTAGCATTAAAGATGACCAGAAGGCAGAATTTTAGCTGAGACTCGGAGGGAGCCAACGCTTCCTAAGATAGAGGAGAGGAGATGAAGAGAGAGATTTCCAGGCATGGGGGACAGTGAGAATGCATGGAATTAGGAGGTCGTGTACCATATTGAATAAGGGGGAGGTGCATTCTGGACACGTCCTGGAGATGAAGCACTGTGTGTTCATAAAGCAGATAAGGTCAGTCTGGTTGGAAGGCAGAGTGTGGGAAGGGGAGTGTTATCCAGTGAGGCTAGAAGGATAGGTGGGGCTAGGGGCTTTATCATCAGACTGTTCCACGTTTGGACCTCAAAGCAGTAGGGAGCCACTGGAGTTCATCAGTCCCCTACTCAATAGTAGGGGACTGATGTGTTCAGATATGTGCTTAAGAAAAATCCTTTTCGTAGCAGTAGGAATAATAAATTGAAGTGTGGGGAGACCGATTAGGTAGGTAGGCCATTGAATAATTTGAGTGAGATGTGATAAAGGCCTGAACTAAAGATCATTAATTTAGGCCTGTAAACAATGTCAAAGGCTTATTTTATACCCATTTTACAGATGAAGAAACTGAGGCCCGGAGACCCAAAATTACTTGCCCAAGGCCATACAAGTAATGTGAGTCAGAATTTGAACACAGCTCCCCAGACAATAGTCATACGGCTGATAAGTATCTGTAACAGATCACCATTTTATGTACCTTGTTGTGTAGCCTCTTTGGAAAATATTAATCTACTTTGAATTTTTATGAGGTGAATCATATTTCCTTCCTGACCTACATTATAATTCCAAATATTTGAATCAGGAGACATTTCAGAACAGTCTGATATGGGAGTAAAACATTCAGAAAAACTAATATGTGCTCTTGTCAGCGAAGTCGAGACTTATCTACAAATTCATTCAGACTTCACGCTCAGAGAATGGCATTATGATGAAACCAATTTAAATATCTGTTCAAAACCCCTATTTATGTTCAAACTATTCTGTTCTTCTGATAAAGAGAAAACTGATAAAGACCGCTACAAGTCAGTCTCACTAATTTCAGCTTCAGTAAATGACTGTAATAAGCACAAAACATAAGCACAACGTTGAGTTAACTAAAAGTTATCATTCCCTGCAATCAGATTTCAGTATAAGAAAAATAATTAACATAATGTCATTAAGAAAAATTTGAGAAGTCATGTGATTTCCTCACTAGACTATTGACAAAAAAATCAATTTATGATAAAAATATTAAGGAGAATGTGTGTAGAGGATTTTTTAAAATACAATAAAAGCTGTCTATCTGAAACCAAGAGCATATATTATGGGCAATGGAGAAGAACTAAAAGCCGTCCCACTAAAACCGGGTTCAGAACAGTGGTGCCCATTTTCACCACTTCTGTCTGACGTTACACTGTTGTTGTCGGGTCATGTCTGACTTTGTGACCCCATTTGGGATTTTCTTAGCAAAGATGATGGAATGGTTTGGCATTTTCTTCTCTGGTTCATTTTACAGATGAGGAAACTGAGGCAAACAGGGTTAAGTGACTTGCCCAAATCAAGAACATAAGTCCTTCTGACTCCAGGTCTAGAACTCTTTCCACTGTGCCACCCAGCTGTCCTTGACATTACTTTAGAAAAGTATTATATTAGAAAATTCCAGTAAGGCATGACAAGGAATTATTAACACTGGAAATGAAGAGAGCACAGCATCATTACTTGTAGATGACTAGATTGTATATCTAGAAAATACAAGAGATAAAAAATATATTGAGAAAATAAAATTAACAATGTTGAAGGCTATAAAATAAGCTCATGCAGTCACTTATACCTTGTGTACTACTACTGGTAAAAACCAGAATTTGTATTTAAGGTATAAATCTTATTTACAAAAGCAAAATTAGGGAATCGATTAGCTTAATTACTCATGTGGCATTTACAAAGATAACTAGGAAACATTGTTGACAGAAATAAAAATACTGAATAATTAGAGAGAGAGCCAATTTTCATGGATGGGTTGGATTAACAAAGAAAAGGTATTTTCTAAATTGATTTATAGATTTAATAGAATACCAATAAACATACTGAAGGGCTTATTATTTCATTTAGTATATAGAAGAGGGCCTTGTAGCTCAATACAATTATTCAATACAAAAATGTCATTTTTTTCTACCTGCTCAGTAGTCTATAGAACATTGAATAAAAAAGAATAGTAACAAGCTATCAACTCAAAAGATTTCTTTAAAAACCTTCACAATAACAAAAAATGTTATGAAAATAACAATAAATAATAATAATGACATTTATATTGTCCTTTAACATTTGAAAGGCATTTTTGATTACATAAACACATGTACTTGCCAGAAATGTAAAATTTATTGTCAATTCAGGTTAGGAAACAGGGTCAGAGAAATTGTCACATGCTGATTGGTCAGAGAAGTGGTTAGCCTCAGAGGCATAATTCGCATTCAGGTCTTCCTGATTCCAAATCCTGCACTTGCCATCATGCTGTAGGGGTTTGGGGGTGGGGATGGGGGAAGTTCAGTCTTTGAAGCAATGAATTAGATACAAATATGCAAATATAACAACTCTTGAGATCTCAACTACAAAATTGACAAACGTCAACCAAAATGAGAAAAATTTGATGACATTACAAGTTGGTGAGAATTCTTGCTTAGGATAATTCTCTTAGGCTATATTTCCCATGGTGGGATTATTGAATAAAAAAGCACATTACAAGAGCAATGCAAATAACCACATCCTTTGACCCAGTAATCTCACCACAGGGAATGTGTCCTAAGAGAATTATCACTAATAAATAAGAACCATTTGTACAAGTTATTTATAGCTATAGTATTTGTAGAAACATTCAAATGTCTGATTGTAGGAAACTTACAGAAGACAAATTGTGGCATGTCTGTGTAATGGGATAGTAGAAGGAGATTTAAAAGACATATACACACACATACATACATATTATCTATCTGTATATATAATTATTATTATATTATACAATAGTAGTAAAAAAGAATGGTGTCAACCTATATCGAATTGCCTACCTTCTCAATGAAGATGGGTGGGGCGGGAGGAAGGATGAGAATTTGGAACTCAAAGTTTTAAAAACGAATGTTAAAAATTGTTTTCACATATAAATAGGAAATAAGATACACAGACAATGGGATATAGAGACAGGAAAATAGAAAGGGGAAGGGAGTAAAAGAGGGGATGGTGATAGAAGAGAGGGAAGATTGGGGGAAGGGGTAATTAGAAGCAAAACACTTTTGAAGAGCGACAAGGTAAAAGGAGAGAGAATAGAATAAATGGAGGTAAAGAGAATGGGATGGAGGAGAAATGTAATTATGAATATTAACTGTGAAAAAACATTTAAAGCAAGCATCTCTGATGAAGGCCTCATTTCTCTAACATATTATTAATGTCATATTTATAAAAATAAGAGCTATTCCCCAATTGATAAATGATTAAAAGATATAATCAGTTTTCAGAAGTAATTAAAGCTATCTATAGTCTAATTAGATTAGATAGATAATAGACAAATTGTGGCATGTCTGTGTAATGGTATAGTAAAAGGAGATTTAAAAGACATATATATGTACACACACATATGTGTGTATATATATATATACATACATACACATACACATGTAGGATGGGATGTGTGAAAAATGAGACATTAACGTACTGTTGTTGGAGTTGTGACTTGATTAAGCCAGTCTGTAGAGCCATTTGGAACTGTACCCAAAGGGCTATAAAGCCATGCATACTCTTTGCCTTAGCAATATCATTAGTAGGTCTGTATTCCAAAAGAGATAAAAAACAAAAAGGAAAAAGACCTGTATGTATGGAAATATTTGTAGCGGTTCTTTTTTGGGGGTAAAGAATTAGAAATTGAGGGGATATCCATTACTTGGGGAATGGCTGAATAAGTTGTGGTATGTAATTGTGATGGAATACTGTTGTACTATAAGAAATGATGAGAAGAGTGCTCTCAGAAAAGCTTAGAAAGACTTGCATGGGTTGATGCAAAGTGAATTTTACTGGGTACAAAGTAGCAGCAATATTGTAGGAGGATCAGCTGTGAATGAATTAGCTGTTCTCAGCAATACAGCGATCCAAGACAACTCTGAAGTATGTAGGATGAAGAATGCTATCCACTCCCAGAGAAAGAACTGATGATGTCTGAATACAGATTGGAGCAACATTTTTTCTTCATTTTATCTTTCTTGGATTTTATTTTTTCTGTGTTTTCTTTCACAACATGACTATTATGGATATGTTTTGCATGACTACACATATATAACTTATATGGAATTGCTTGCCTTCTCAGTAGGGGGTGATTATGGGGAGGGAAGAAAGGAGAGAATTTGTTTTAAAAAACATGTTTAAAAATTGTTGTTTACATGTAACTGGGAAAAATTAAATACGAAATAAGATTTAAAAAAAGAAATGTTGTCTTATATGCCTTATGATTCATGAATTTAGAAAGGAAGTATCTTTAAAGGCAATCTAGTTCAAACCCTTCATTTTGCAAGGGAGAAAACTGAGTCTCAGAAAGGCATATAGCAAGGGGAACATTTGAGACTTGAACCCAGGTCTTCTTGCGCTTAAGGTTTTTTGAGTATTGTTCTTGTCCCTTTTAGCAATCTTATTCCCTCTCATGGCTTCAGCTACTATGTATATGGCTCCCAAAATTTATATCTAGCTCTGCCTTCTGTTCTCCAGATTCAAGCAATAAATCAATGAGCATTTATTTATTTTTGAAGTTATTTTTTTTCATTTTCAACATTTACTTCCATGTTTTAAATTTTCTCCCTCTCCTTCCCCTTCTCCCTCCCTAAGATGGCATGCAATTTTGTACATTCCTTTTAAACATATTTTCACTTTTGTCACGTTGTATAGATGAATTAGAACAAATGAGAGGAACTAGGAAGAAAACAAAACAAAACAAACAAAAAGAAAGTAGTCTGTTTCATTCTGCATTCTGACTCCATAGTTCTTTTTCTGGATGTGGACAGCATTTTCCATCATGAGTCCTTTGGAATTTTTTTAGGTCTTGGCATGGCAGAGAAGGGCTAAGTCTATCTAAATAATTTATTGCCACTGTGACTGTCACTGTGTACTAGGTTCTCCTGGTTCTGCTCCCCTCACTCAGCATCAGTTTATATAAATCTTTCCACGTTTTTCTGAAGTCTGCCTGTCCATCATTTCTTATAGCACAATAGTATTCCATTACATTTATATACCACAGTTTGTTCAGCCATTCCCCAGTTGATTGGCATCCCCTCAATTTTCAGTTCTTGGCCACCACAAAAAGAGCTACTATAGATATTTTTGTACCTGTGGGTCCTTTTTCCTGTTTTTATGCTGTCTTTGGGATATAGCTGTAGAAGTGGTATTGCCGGGTCAAAGGGCATGCACATTTATATAGCCACCTGGGAATAGTTCCAAATTGTTCTCCAGAATACTTGGATCAGTTCACAACTTCCAACTTTGCTGCATCTTTGCCAGCATTTATCAGTTTCCCTTTTTGTCATGTTAGCCAATATGATAGGTGTGGTGTGGTGCCTCTGAGTTGTTTTGATTTGCACCTCTCTAATTAGTAGTTGAAGCATGATCAGAGATGTGAATAAAAAGAAGTGACCAGGCCATGTGGTAGTTCAGGGAGGAACCATGAACTCCGTTTATTGATGCTTAGAACAAAGTTTTTAAAGATCCAAATGACAAAGATACATCATACCCTGGAATATTATTACTGATAGAATAGTCTGCAATACCCGGGAAGTAGCTTGGATAAGACAAGGCTTGTTATCAAGGACCCAGGAAGTCATGGGGAAGGTCAGTTGTCTTTTATCAAAATTTATCTTACAGGATAAAGGATGCTCCCTGAGCACAGGCCACAATCTCAAAGACATCTGCATAGAAACCAGTCTCAAAGACATTTGCATAGAAGCCAGATGCCTGAGAATCAAGTATTTGGATTTAGAATAGTCTTTAGCATAATATGATAAGGAACATGTCCTTTTTGGTACCTGAAGTTTGGGGGCAAAGGTTTTGATGTCAGGATATCAAACAGAAGTCCTTGTAAGTGCTCCCCTGAGGTTATTTCAGGGGAGCCAACCTTTGCAAGCTCCATTACCTCGAGAGGAATTAGGGTACATAATTAACGTCTCTTATCTGAGTCCTGGATCAGGCCTATTTGGCTCCCCACAATGAGTGATTTAAAATATTTTCCAAAGATTACAGATAACTTTAATTTCTTCCTCAGAAAACTGCCTGTTCACATTTGTTGACCATTTATCAATTGAGGAATGACTTCTATTCTTGTAAATTTGACTGAGTTCTCTATATATTTTAGAAACGAGGCCTTTATCACAGATGCTAGTTATAAAAATTCTTTCTCAGTTTTCTGCTTCCCACTTAATTTTGGGTGCATTGGCTTTGTGCAAAAACTTTTCAATTTAATGTAATTAAAATGATCCACTTTACATTTCATAATGTTCTCTATCTTTTGTTTGGGCATAAATTCCTCCATTTTCCATAAACTATTCCTTGCTCCCCTAATTTATTTATAGTATCAGTTGTTTTATCTAAATTGTTTAGCCATTTGGACTTTATTTTGGTATATAGTGTCAGACATTGGTCTATGCAAAGTTTCTGCCATATTCTTTTATTTTTTTTTAAAATTAATTAATTTATTTTCTTGTTTACATCACTCATTTCCACGAGACTTTGAGTTACAAATTTTCTCCATATCTTTCCCCTACCCACAACCCCAAAACAGTGATCCCACTGTATAAAGCCCCTCCCTGAATCTTCCCTTTTCTATGTCCTCCCCATTGCCCCTCTAACTTTATGGTAGGGCAGGTTGGGTCTCCCTACCCCAGTGCCTGTATATCTTAATTCCCAATTGCATGTAGTTAATAATGATGATAATAATAATAATAATAATAATAATAATAATTACATATACATATATACACATATTTAACATTTGATGATAGAACTTTAAATTCTAGATTCTTTCCCTTCCTCCCTCGTCACCCACCCCGACTGGAAAGACAAGCAATTCAATACAGGCTGTACCTGTACAGCAGAATATCTCCACAGTGGACATATTGTGAGAGACTGATTATGTGTCCATCCTTCCTATCCCACCCCTGCCCTGTTCTATTCTCTACTCTATCCCTGTCCCTTTACAGAAGTGTGTGCTTCCAGCAACCCTCCCCTGACCCTGCCTTCCCCTCCATCATCCCACCTCTCATCCCCATCCCCTCTACTGTCCTGTGTGGCAAGATACCCAGTTTAGAGTTTATGTCATTCCTTCCCTAAGCCAAATTCAATGAGAGTAAAGTTGACCCTTTCCCTTTTGCCTTCCTGTTCTTCCCCTTCATTGTTAACAGTTATCCCTTGCTTCTTCAATATGAGATGATTAACCCCATTCTCTCTCCTTGTCTCCTCTCGTTCTAATCCTATCCCACCTCATAATTTCACCTTTTGAAGTATAATCCCTTCCTATTCAATTGATCCTGTGCCCT
>JAQQSW010001282.1:0-19915 GCA_028646575.1 Pseudocheirus occidentalis
AATTTAAAGTTTTGCAATACCTGCAACTAAGAATTAAGATATACAGGGGCTGGGATAGGGAGACCCCTCCTGCCCTACCAGAAAATAGGAGAGCAGAGCAGGGGAGGGGCTTTACAGTGGGATTTTTGTTTTGGGGTTGGGGCAGGAGCAAGATGGGGAGAAAATGTGTAATTCAAAAAATGTAATGAAAATGAATAATGTAAACAAGAAAACAAATAAAAACTAAATTAAAAAAAAGTTCTTTGCTATACATCTCCAAGAAGTAAATAGAATTTCACAATAATTAATATATTGTAGCATGCACTGAACATATTTATATGAACAGTGTAAAATGTACATTTATTTAGGTTTTTTTTTAGTATTTTAATTTTTATTTCTATATCAATGGCTTGATGCAGGTCATCTCTGAAGGTCTATGTTTTACTCTCACTATATATCAATGGTTCTCAACCTTCCTAATGCTGCAACCCTTTAATACTCATATGTGGGCATATCTGTATGTGGGTGGACCTCCCTGGAGACGGATAGAGGAGCAGTGTCTTGGTTCCTAAGACCACCAGAAATATGTGTTTTCCGATGGTCTTAGGCGACCCCTGTGAAAGAGTTGTTCAACCCTCAAAGGGGTCGCAACCTACAGGTTGAGAACCTCTGCTATATATGATCATTTCCAAAAACATGCTACTTTGGACTTTTATTTCAGTTGTTTGGCATAAAATTCAACTTTTAATAGAATTACTTCTATAGAAAAAGAAGAGCTAATTGTCTTCTTTTTTAAGCTTCTTTTTAAATGCATAGGCATGTTCTGAAGTCTAACCTGGAGGTAGCCTTCTTTTAGAAGGTTTCTGTTTGGAAATCAGGTGAAGATAAGGATCTCACTCAAGGAAGAACACTTTAGATGAATACCTAAGCACCTTCAGTTATTTTCCCCATTTCTGGGTCTATTTAAAATGCAATTTCCCTTTCTGAGAGTTGCTGAAGTACATTAATGCATATGAAATAAGTTCAGCAAGGAGCAGAAAGTACTTGAATATCTTTATTAACAGCAACTGAATTAATGCTTTAATGTTGGAATGCAGAGGAGAGAAAGCACATGCCACAAAGTCTTTTTATATTTTCCAAAATGAAATGATGAACATGAAATGAAAATGTTTTCAAGAGATTGTGGAGAAATAAGTTCAGCACAAAAATATTTTAAGTACCCTTTCACATGAGAACTTATGAAGTGTCAAAGAATCAGAGTCAGAAGGGACCTTAGCACCTCTATGATCCAACCTACATCTAACTAGCACTCTCCTTGAAGAGGTATGATCATTTAGATGTAGTCCTTCACTGGGGCTTATTAGAATCCCCTAGTTCACTTTCAGACCAAACAGGTACCATCTTCTATTCAGACTCTCCCATCATAATTTTATCCTTTTAAAATTATTTGCATAATTTTATAATCATTTTGAATTTCTTAGCATACATATGAATGTCTGTAGAATAATTTCTTTGAGGTCAGAGATTATTTCATTTCTGTCATTTTACACTTGCACCTTGCACCATGCTTGACACATAGTATGCAATTGATAATTACTTATTACACTGAAGGGAAAGCAGCCCATTCTAATTCAGGTTTTAGAAACTTTTTCCTTCTGAATAGCATATAAACTGCGTCTCTCAAACTTCAATACATTAGCTACATAGAGTTTGGCCTTTTCCCCTCCAGCTCTGAAATTTCGTGAAATCTCCCATGTAAAATTCCTTCTAATATTTTGAAGATGACTATTGCGTCTCCCAAAGTCTTCACTTCTTTGGAATAAAATTCTCTTCATATTATGTGATCTCTTATCCTTTCATCCCATCCACCCTTCACTGGATATGTGCCACTTTGTCAGTGTCCTTCCTAAAATATAGTTGAACAAATGAAAATAGAATAATGTGCTGTCACTTCTAGGCTAGGACTATGACTAAATCAGACTAGATGTGGGAGAAATGAATCTGTTTAACTATGCATGGCTTCTCCACCAAAGAGTCAAGATTGGCCTTAGTAAAACATAAAGCTAAATGCTTTAATCACAGAAAGAGATGACATTTATAGAATTAGAATTAGGTAGAGTGGATGCAAATTTCACATACTGGAGTGTCTACAAATGTAACTTTTAATACTGCTTAGAAATCTTTTACTAAAATATAATAAATAAAATAGTCCTTTAAGGTTTGTGAAGTAATACTACAACAAACTTGAGAGATTAGCATTGTTATTATCCTCATTTTACAGATGAATAAACTGAGGCAGACAGAAGTTAACTGACTTGCTCAAAGGTACACAGCTGGTAATTGTCCAATGCCAGATTTGAGCCCAGGCATTCCTGATCTGAGATCTAGAGCCATTTTAACTGAATCAATTCATATTTTGAAGATTTGACTATTCCTCAAAAATAAGTTTTCTGGTGATTTGATCTCTCATGATTCTTCTTTTGCAGAACTGTCAAAAGAATTAAAGTTGACTATCACCCAATAGATAATGAAAGAATCTTTAGTAAGCCAATCAGTACCAGAGAGGATATCTGACCACAGATAATTTTGGTTCCAAGTTGAGCATTTTTTTTGTCACTTCGCCATGCTGCTTCTAACATAGAACTGTTTTATACCAATAATAATATATTTTTTTAAATCATGATTTTTCCCCTCCTTAGAGTTAAAGGGGAAAAATTATACTCCTGAAAGTTATTTTTTCAGTACCCTGAAAGTGTAACTTTTTCCATCTCTGAATGGCAAAACTGTAGTAATAGCTAAATACTGACCTATATTTCCTAATTCTGGCATAGACTCATCTCTAGTGTGTATTTGTATTTCAGGTAATGTCCTAGCAAGCATGTTAAAATGATTTCTCACTAGAATCTTTGCAAATAAAAGTGATCTTTCCCTCTGACTCAGCTCTTTAAAGATAATTGCTACTTTATCCTTTACCAAATGTAGCATTTTTCAACAACATGTAAGACATTTCATTATACTTTGTCCATTTTTTCTTTTTATTTTACAGCGTGGGGGTTGGAGGGTATGGTTCACATTGAAAATCAATCAAAGTATTTTTACTTTGGCAAACTAAGTATTACTGCTTAGTTGCACAGCTCATTGTAAACATATCAATTAATCTGAAACCAACTAGAATATTGTCAGTGTGATATCACTTCAAAAGCCACACAGCACCAAGTGATGCATTGTCACTGAAGTGATGGTACATGTTAGTGACATTGGGCAACATAGAGCATATTTCCCATCAAAATCATTTCACTTTTGTTTAAAGCTCATAATATGCTCAAGTTATAAGAATGGAGATATAGTATGTATCTGGAACAATTCTAGGAATGGCTAGAACAACAATCATTCCTTTTCATGACAGACCTTCAAATACTTCGAGATAGTCATCATTTCTCTTTGAAATCTTCTTTAAGGGTCACCATGCTCAGGCCCTTCAACTGAGCCTCATCTAGCATGTGCATGTCATCATCCTGGTTACCCTCTTCTGCTTGCTTTCCAGTTAATTAATGCCAGTGTTAAATTGTGGCATCCAGAACAAAATACAGTGAAGCAAACTTGGTCTGCTCAGAGCAGACTAGAGTGCAATCATCCCCTCCAAATTCCTAGGAACTATGGTTTTCTTCCTGAAGCTGAAGTTGGTATCAGGTTTGTGGGCTGCCATGACATGCTGCTAACTCCTACTGTGCTTATAGTCCATCCAGTCCCCTACATCCTTTAAAGAGAAATGGTCTATCCATAACTCTACTATCTTATACCTGTGAGATTGATATTTTTAAAACAAAAAGGACTTTACATTTATACCTATTGACTTAAAAAAATCAGATTCAGCCCTGTGCTCTAGCTTGTCAAGATCTTTTTGAACTCTGTCTCTGTCATCAAATGTGTTAGTTGTTACTTACAGTTTTATGTTATCTGAAAATTTCAAGTGTAAGCCATCAATGTCTATATCTAAATTACTTATAAGTGGTGAGCAGCATGGGATCAAGCACCAATCTCTTAGTCACTTGTACAGAGTGATTTTGAAGCATAATTACCACTTTGGTTATTTTCGTGCTTTAATTAGCTTTAGTAATAAATAATACTATTTTTAATCTTTAAATAACGTATTGACTCATCCATGTCCACTTTGAGTCCACCTAGTCAAACATGTTTGAATTCATATAATTATCCTACCATATCATCCATATCTTTCCACCTATTCCATAAGGTCATGATGAGACATATCAAACTGGTGAAATTTAGGCAAATTCTATCTACAGCATTATTTTGATCTATCTACTGAAAAAGCCTGTGTGGTTTTATTTTTTAAGAGGAATACAGTTATCCTGTTATGGTCTGTTCTCAGTGAAATCATTTTGGTTCATTATAATATAATTTTCTCTGCTAAATTATTGCTGTCTGCTTAAATATCTATTTCATTTTTTACAGAGCCCCTTACAACCTATATTTTAATTTTATGCCAATTGTCTGCAATCATAGAAGAAAAAAAGAGGAAAGGAAATACAGAAGATTGATGGAGAGAGAGATAGAGACAGAGAGAGATAGAGACAAAGAGACAAAGGGAGACTGAGACAGAAAAGAAAGAAATAGAGACAGAGATGGAAAGACAGAGACAGAAAGAGACAGAAATACATAGAGAAAGGTAGAGATGGAAATAAAGAGACAGAGTCAGAGACAAGGACAGAAACAGAAAGTCAGAGTGAGACAAAAAGACAGAGCAAACAGACAAGAAGAAAGAGACATATAGACAGATGGAAACAGAAACACAGATGGAGACAAAGTAAGACAGAAAGAAAAAAGAGACACTGGGAAAAGAACAGAGACAACAAAAGGGGAAAAGCAAAACAGAGAAATGCAGACAGAGAGATACAAAAAGAGCCAGAGTCAGAGATACATCTGGAGAGAGACAGAGAATAGCACTGATACAGAGACAGACAGACAGAGGCAGACCTATAGAGACTTAAATGGAGACACAGACAGGTGGGGGGTGGGAAGAGAGGGAAGGGGAAGGAGACAGACAGTATGAGACAGAGAAGGACCCAGAGAGCTAGATACAAAGACAGAGAAGCATAGAGAAAGATAGAAATACAGAGACAGAGAGAGGAAGTGATAAGGTAGAGAGAGAGGTAGTGATAAAGAGATAGTTACAGAGACAAGGACAAAAAGAGACAAAAAGCCAAAGACAGAAAGGCAGAGACGGATAGACCGAGATAACAGACAGAGGCAAAGAGAGAGACAGAGATAGAGATGGAGACAAAGAAAGGGAAAAAGGGACAAAGAGAGCAAAAGAGACAAAGTAGTATAGAGGACAACATACAGACAGAGACAGAGTAATGCAGACAGAGGCAGAGATACAAAAAGAGCCAGAGTCAGAGATGGGGAAAGAGACAGAGAGATAAAGAAAAAGACAGAGACAGTGGGACAGAGAGACAGAGAAAGAGAAAAAGACAGGAACAGCAGGGAGACAGGAAGAGACAGAGAAATATATACATGGAGACACAGAAAGGCACAGAGAAAGAGTGACAGATGGGGCAAGGGGTGAGGGAGAGGAAAAAAAAGGATTAGAGAAAAAGAAGAAAGGAAGAGGAAGTATGATTGTCCAGCTTCAAATATGCTCATAGAAGTAATGAATCCAGGCTAAAAATTATGAGGCAGAGGCTTGCTCCCACATTCTTAGTTACATGCACCAAGTTTGGGCCTGGTATTGGGAAATGAGCCCCATACCCACACTTCAATAACATATTTTTAAAGGGTCTGTACACCTTCAGTTGATTAAATTGTTGTCTCAAATTCCCAGCATTCAGTCTCTTTCCTTGGTCTAGGCCCACCTCAGAAAGTACTCTGTTCAGATCCCCAGGAAGGAAGTAGTGGTCTGAGATGCCTGAGGTGAGCTAAAATTGTAGCTTAGCCTCTGGGCCTGGCAATTCTCATTTACTCAGTCCTGGGACATAAATGATCATGAACAAAGCTAGGTAACAATAGCAACTTCATCTAAACTTGGCCAATATCCAAAGCATAATCTGAGTTTAGAGAATGCTGTTGTGAGGGGACAGAGGTAACCTGGAAGATGTGGGTCTGGGAATAGGATGGGTAAGCTGTTTTCTAGGATGAACAGAATTTTTGGTCCATGGACAGGGTCACTGAAGTGTGGAGATTTGAGGAAGAGAGAAAATACCTAGAGTCCTGCACTTGTCTGGTTTCTCATTCATATTCAAGCCCCTTGCTTCATTTCAAACACAAAATAAGTTATTTTCAAATATGAACCTTTTAGTAGTCCACATCCTCACCTGCCTGCCCCCCAGTCAGTTCTATACAGCCCTCACCATCCCCCCAAGAATTAAAATCAAGTTCACTGACCTACAACTTGTTTGATCTATTTTATCCCCTCTTTTGAATATTGGCATATTTGCTGTTCTCCAGGTTTATGGTACCTCTTCTGTTATTCATGATTTATACATATTTCTAATAGTGACTCTTTATCACACCTTCTAATCCCAGGTTTTTGTAACTATTTTTACATCATGGACCTCTTTGTCAAATTATAAAGCTCATGGATCCCATCTCAGAATGCTTTACTACTACTATGAGTACAACTATGGCTATGGCTTTTGAACAGGATCATGCAACCAATAAGTTTGACGACAGATTTGATTTTGGGTCTTCCTGATTACAGGTCCAATGCTCTAAACACTATACTACCTAGCGTTCTAAGGAAGAGAATGTTAAATTTTGGTCAGAGGTTAGTGAAAATGAAGATGAAATCTTCTTTTATTTTGTTTTCCCTATACAATTTCATAGACTCCCTGATATTTATGAATGGACCACCTGGGAATCAATGAACCCCAAGTTAAGGTCTCTCATTTTACTTCTTTAAGTACTCAAGATAGAGCTCTTTTTGACTTCTTGAAGTCATCAAGAACAACTAGGTACTCACTATCTCCTTCTTTACATTAGATATCAATTTCCAATCATTCATTTCTCTTCTGTTCTTTCACTCCTAAAGGCCATTCTTGGGAGAGAAAAGAGAAGAAAAAATGAGAAATGATCAGGTCTCTGTTGTCTATTCCCATCTACCTCAAGCTGTACTCTTCTTTAGATTGCCCTTTTCCCCCAGTAAAACTCAAAATTGTTTTTATTGCTCTCTGCCAGCTTTAGCTATTCTGAGTTTCAGTGCTTCTGATACTATTTTTGTGAGATTGTACCATAACCACATTTTGTTTTCTATCCTTGCTTCCCTTTTCTGGACATAGCATATGAAAACCCTGGAGCTCCCTTTTTGGTATCTTCTGACAATTTCTGATTGTGTTTTCCTCATCAGAATTGCTTCCCTTGTAAACATAAGAATTTAGTTCTTGATGTTTTCCCATTTCTCTTAGACTGACTTTTCCTGAAGAATGGAATTCTTAATACTATTTCTATGAACCCTTTAAATATGATCCATTTTTTTAACATCAATAATCTTCTAGAGGTGGCTAGGTGGCACAGTGAATAGAGCACTGACCCTGGAGTCAGGAGGACCTGAGTCCAAATCGCGCCTCAAACACTTAACACTGCATGACCTTTGGCAAATCACTTAACCCCAATTGCTCTGCCCTCCCCCCTCCAAAAAGAAAAAAAGAAAAATAATCTTCTAGTCATGCTATATGGCTGTTAGGAATGGGACGTCAGACTTACTCAAGAATAAAATTCTCCAGTAACCCACAAGGGACATCAGCATCCTGCAGAATATTAACAGTGTGGACTTGTATATAAGCAGCCTAAAAAGAGAGCCTCCAGTAAATGTAGCAAAAACTTGTGCTAACAGATTAACATCCTGATTTCTACCCTGGTAACCAAAAAAATGCTAAAAGACCCAGAGGAAAAACAATCTCCTCTCGTGATTTGACATTCCAAAACATTACAGCATAAGAAATATATACATCGTGGTCTTTGCCTTTAGAAGAATATACTTAATATTACAAGTGTGGTAAAGTGGCGGGCTGGGGTGGGGTGGAATGGGGCAGAAAACAACAATAATCCTTGGCCTAGAACTTAGACAAGATGTCAGTTTGAATCCCACTCATAAATTTATTTTTAATTTTTTTAATTTGACCATGGTAATTTTCTCCATAAAAAGGAGAAAATAACATCTACTTCAAAGCTGCTGTGAAATCAAATGCAATATGTAAACCTTAATATATTAGATAAATACCAGCATTTTATAAAAATCCCACAAATCCATCCAAATATGAGTAAATTAGGCCTTTTTTGGTAGTTGTTGACTTCTTATCATAAAGATATCTGGAAGCTTGATCACTGAGTGACCGTAAGGTAACGCTATATCTAGCACCAAATCTCTTCAGTACAGATTGGGTCAGGCCCAGGTGCTTTGGATCTGCAGTGGGTAGAGTACTACTGATTTTGCACACTGACAAAAGCAGACGTCCTTCACGTATTCCTCCATTATGCTGTATTTCTGTGAAGTGTGGGTTTGCTATCTATCCTGCACTTGATGCACTTATATATGTTGATTCCCCATAACCAAACATGGGTTCCCTTATGGGCAGGTATTCTCTTACTTTGTAATTTGTATCCCCAGAAGTCACAAAGTAAAGTCAGAAAGGATATTAGACATAAGGAGGTAAAATAAGTCATAGAATAAGAGCGAAGGATAAAAGATGGACAGCTTTAAAGCTTCACTGGCACCTAAAGAAACAAAAAGAGGCCTCCACTGCTTTGACTATATCCTTACTGTTGAGACTGTGTAATGACACACAACAAAGAATTAAGGATGAAGCATATGCAGATTGGTCATGGTCTGTATCATCAGACGGAAGATCCAGGCTGATGGAATATCAAATGCACTGAAATATTGATCTAAACTTATCTTGTAATGTCTTGTCAACTAGAAGTATGCTGGGCAGTGGTATGGTTGTGAAGAGGTGTGGGAGGTGTGGGTAGTTGGGTGTGTGAGGGATGTTATATAATCCCTAATGGGACCTTGTCTGGAAAAGAATTTCGCCAGGACCCAAGCTGTCTTTTGGCAAAGTTTCAAAGTTTATTGATATGCTGGCTTAGTAGCAGGCAGGAGAAATGGGGGGACCTGCAAAGTGCAGGGATCTAAGGTAGAGTTATAAAATTTTATGCTCTGAAGTGGGCAGGAAAAGGTTAAGGGAACCTGCAAAGAGCTGTGGCTTGATGGGCAGTTCTTATAACCCTAAAACTGTCAGTTAAAGGCTAATTATGCTAAGTAGATAGGCAAAGGTGAAGTTTGGGAGGAGTCTGGGAGGAGCTTAGGAATAGTCAGTGCCTAAAGGGACATGTACTTTTGGTATCAACTGAGCATGCGAATTACCCATAACTCACTGGTAAATTCCCTAGGGGAGGGCTATCTGGAGGTGGAGTTTTATGCTTGACATGTAACTAGGTTACTTTTGGTCAAGGATGAATGACGTATGTCCAATATGGCTGTTGGGAGGTTAGGCTTAATTGTTTCCAAGTCTGGAAACTAGACTGATTAAGGATTCAGGAGGTACAATACTGAGACAGAATTATCTCTTGATAATGTTGCTCAAGGGTTTTGGGTGCAGCTGGCCACTTAGAACAAAGGCGCTATGCATTTCTCTAGACTAAAGAGTTTGTTTATGAAATATCTTTGTGATATATTCATGGGGATGGCTATTGTTGCTAGGTAGACTGCTAGCTCAGGGGAAAAGACCTTTAGGCTGTGGGAAGGTGAGAGGCAAAGTTAATGCCTTTATGGCTGGGGGAAAGTGTGACTTTTACAACTTAATTGCACAGGCTTGTTACAGACTGATGTTACATACATAGGTACCCAAACATGAATGAGACTTTACAAACTGAGGTTACAGACAAAAGCATCCCAGACTGCATCAGTTGGGGTGGGGTAAGGAAGATACAAGTGGGATCAGAGGATATCACTTTATGAGTTCCTTTTTAAAGGTGATTTTTTGAGAGTTTCAATCTGAGTGGGAGCCTTGAAGGATGAAAAGAAAGAAATGTTTTAACTATAATCATTTTAGAGAGAAAGAGAGATTTTTACAGAGACTTCTCCTCTTTCCCAAAACACGTCCACAAAATAAGTTCTAAGAAACTGATTTTTTCTTCCTTTTATCTATCTTCCTCTCATTAGGATTACACGGGTAAAAAATGGCTAATTTTTTTTTCTACAGTTCATTTTCAAAGCCAGCCCTGGAACTTTTCATATTCACCAAGAATCATTTTCACGTATCTCTCCCTAGTTATGTGACAAACTATGCAATCCACTTGACTTCCATTTGTGAATGCATTTCTGGAGGTCAATTGAAACTTTAGCTCTGAAATTGCTTTTGTGGATGCTTTCTAAGGTCATCTGTTAAACATGCTGTAATGAACAGGGAAGGGAAGGGGAAAAAAATAAAGCCTACATCGAAACAATACCACAGCTTAGAAATGAAACTTGAGAACACAACAGCTACTTGATTCAGGTTTTCTAAGAGTGGCACAGTGATGATATTTGATTGTGCTATGTCTTTGAGATATTAATTATAAATATCGTGATCAGGATTTTTGGCATATAATTACTACTCACTTTGATTCTGCATAAACTACATATAAATATATTTCTATATATAAACATACAAACATGCATATACACATATATGTATTTATACACAAATATGTATACACATATATATGAATATATATGAATATATGAATATATATGTATATATATGAATATATATGTATATGTGTATGTATATATATTTTTTAAACAGTAGAAAAATACAAAAGATTCCTGAAGTCTAAAACTCAAATGTATTTTCATTTCTGTTAAACCAAAGTCTTATCTCCTGTTTTCTTTTTTCTCTGATGAATGATTATTAAACATTTTAAAGAAGCAGAATAACGTCAGAATATAAATTGTGACGAAACTGCACAGCCATCTAGCCCAACTTCTGCCAGAATGAGAATTACTTCTCTGACATCACCACAGGTATGCTGAAGATAGTTCCAAGTGGTGAGAGCTTATTGTTAAATTTTCAGTGTGAACATTTATACCTTGGAGATGGTCAAAAGTTACATATCAAGGATTCATTTATTACTTTGTTAATGGTCTAGGCTTAAAAAAGTAATGGAAAAATTTTAATAATGCCAATTATACTTAAAAATGTTGCATGCCTTTTTAGTGAACCAGTTGCTAAACATTTACCAGCAAACTGCTGAAAATGCCCAGCAAGCAGCAATTCCACCATTGCTTAAAACTCTCCAATGAGGGGGAATCCACCAACTACAGGGAAATCTTATTTAGCTTTTGAATGACTGAACATATTAAGACATTGTTTTCTTCCTCAAGTCTTTATCTCTTTCACATACTGCTCCTATTTGTGGCTTCTGGGGACAAATAGAACAAGTGTGTGCCTTCTCTAAAAGTTGCTATCATGTTTCTCCCGCCTAAAATTCTTAAATGTCCTTTTTATTAGATCTGAGGTAAAATTATGCAGAATTTAAGACTGCTCCCAACCATTATTTTGTTGTTCAGTCATTGTTTTGTATCTGACACTTTGTGATCCCGGGTTTTCTTGGCAAAAGTACTGGAATGATTTGCCTTTTTTTTCTCCAGTGAATTAAGGCAAATAGAGGTTAAGTGATTTGCCCAGAGTCACTTAGCTCACAAGTGCCTTAAGCCAAATTTGAAGTTAGGTCTTCCTGACTCCAGGTGCAGTGTCTTTTCACTAAGTCACCTAGCTGCCATTATACCAAACCTCAACATTTCCTGTTCTACCATCTGCAGGCTCAACTCAGCACAAGGGAACTCAAAGGAGTCAAGTCAACAATCATTTATTAATCATCTACTATATGCCAGAGACTATGCCAATGTAGCACAGGGAAACTCAAAGAAGACAAAGGTCAACAAGCATTTATGAAGCCCTTCTTATATGCCAGGGACTGTGCGGAATGATGATGATACAAAGAAAGGCAAAAACAACAAGGAAAAATCTATTTAAAAAATCCCCACACAAAAAGAGTTCATAGCCAAATACAAACAACTTTGCACAAACAAGATAAACAGGGTAACTGTGGAGGGTAGTCTAAGAAGGAAGCTGCAAAGATTAATCAAGAAGGCAGTCTTTTTGTTCACCTTTATTTTCCTTCAGTTCAGTGGATACAATGGACTTGTAACTATTGTAATTCATACATGGTAATAATTACATGTGAAGAACCACCCCATGGATCATCTCTTATTGTGACCCTTGCCCCTTATGCTGGGATGAATAGCACATCAAAGCTAGCTATTAGTTTTTAAGCTTATCTTCAACTTTCCTCTCCCTTTGTTCAGCTTGTCATCATTCTTTGCAATTGTGTTATGTGTGCACTGGACTGGATAGCCTGATCTGACTTTTCATCAGGTGCAGTCCATCCTCAGAATGCTCCTTTTATCCTTCCTTCTAAACCCAATATAAGGCATTTCTGACACTCCATACACAAAATTCTTGGCCTGCCAGACTGTTCAGCCAACTTGTTTTTTTAAAATTCCTTTAGAGACTTTTCTTCATATAAGTACTTTATTGCATTCTCCACCTGAATGCTTGCATATTGCTACCCCTATTCCTTGTATTCTCCTGGAACTAGACTGCAAGACCTCACTATAGGATTTTTTTTCCTGCCTGTTGTCTGCTAAATATAAACTTTCTTTCTTCTTGTAGTTACCAGCCTGTGACAGTTCTTTCAATAAGTCATTTAAGGCATAAGGAAAATTTGTACTTAGTATATGAACTTACTGAAGAAACAATTTCTATCACCAGTGAGGGTCCTCTTTAAACATGCTTTCTTTTCTCTGTTGCCATTAAAGATTACTTAACAGGACATGATCTAAAAGCTCTTTTTATCAGTGTTGCACTGGACTAAATAAAATGGATTACACTCAGATTAGATATTCCTCTATATGGTACACTCCTCCTCTCAAGTAGTTGGCATAATAGATAAGGGAGGTATTGTTTAAGGATCTTTGTCTCAGATATAGCCTATGTCAGCATACTAGCCTCCAGATAAATGTAAAATGCCATTCAAAATTCTCTAATCTTTACTTAGCCATGATGTTATTTATATATATACACATACATGCATATATACATGTATGTATACACATGTATATATATGCACATACAAGCATATGCACATATAATCTCCCCTTTCTTTCATAGCAAAGCTCCATATTGACAGCCAAGAAGATCTAGCTGGGTTCAAGTGATGCCACTGAAATAATAGATAAGCTACTTAATCTCTCAGTTCCATAGGCAACTCACTAAAACAATAACTCACAGGGAAATTCACAGACAGGTGAAATAAAGGTCTTACCCTATATCTCCTGCCAAAAAGAAGCAAATAAAAAATCCAGAAACATAAAAACACTTTGTACTAGTATGCCCTTCCTAGAATGTCAAATATTTAATAACAGTTCTATAAAAGGGAATCAAACTGTGAACTCCTTGTGAGAAGGGACTTTTTTTTGAGGGGTGTTCTTTATATCTCTAGTGCTTTATCACAGTCCTTGAAACATAGCAGGCACTTAATAAATGCTATTTGGGGCAGCTAGGTGGCATAGTCAATAGAGCACTGGCCTTGGAGTCAGAAGGACCTGAGTTCAAATCCGGCCTCAGACACTCTACCCAAAAACTAGCCGTGTGACCTTGGGCAAGTCACTTAAACCCAATTGCCCTCCAAAAAATAAAAAAAAATACAAAAATAAATGCTATTTGACTTGACAATAGAATTCAGTTCTCTGAACAAGGTCATGATCTCTGGTTTGAGTGTACTTGTCATGAAGGAATGTCCTTAGAAAATATATAATATTTTGTTTCTGCTTGTGTGGCATATATTAGACAGGACTCACAGAGAAATCAACAAATGGTAACAAAACTCCTAAATAACTAGAAATTACAATACACATAGTCTTTCAAAGTGTAATCTAATAATAATAATGATTCATTTACGTGGCGTGTAAGGGTTTACAAAGTATATGTTCTCATTTGAGACATAGAATCCTGTAAGCTAGGAACTATATGTTAAATCCCTGATTTAAGGATAATTAAAAAACAAAACAAAACCTAAGACTCAGAGAGGGTGACTTACCCATAGCCACATTGTTATCAGTGATAACATAAAAGCAGGGAGCTTAACTTTTGAGAAAGAAGGCAATCCTTTAAAAATTACAAAAGAGAAAAAAAATAATGAAAAGGCTCTAAGGGGCTAAACATATAAATTTAATCTTTTCCTAATTTTCCTTGGAATTAAATAATATATTGCATTCCAAGATATCCATGAGCTAGAAAAATAAAGATTCCAATTATTTTTACTAACGTATCATTTATTTATATTTAAAATTTCACCTGAAGTTCTTCGGCTTTGTTTTTATAGATCTTGTTGAAGTGTGTGTTTGTGTGTGTGTATCTCTGTGTGTGTCTGAAGTAGGTGAACTGTGGGTACTTAAACCTGTTAAAATATGGATGTGAGCAATTTTCTTCCATTATCATTTAAATATGAGTTGTGTATTGCAATTACAATGGCACATCTCTTCAATAAGATAAATACAGATTATTCTGGAGAGAAGATGACATAGGAAATAAGTTGTGGCAGCAAATGAAGCTTGAAAAGTGTTGATTTGAGTGCATACCATAATGCTTCCTGTACTTCTGAGTAACATAAATTCATCTACACATGCAGAACAAAGGCAGTATAACTCAGTTAATAATCTGATAACTAGTTATTGATTATGCAATCTGGACAGTCACTAACATGTTGTAGGTAGGTTGTTTCTTTTTTTCCTGATCAAATGAAAATTGACCTGTAGGAGATACAAACAGCAAAAAGGAGAAACCTGATAATGAAGCATTTTGGTAAACTCTAATGGTGATTTTCTTTTCGGTTGTTTATTTTTATTATATATGTAAATCAGGATATGGAGTTGGAAGATACACACAGACACAGACACAAATATATACACATGCAGGCATACATTTATACTTATGTACATATATATGCATACATACAGAGTTATAAAAATATGTATATGCATATGTATCTGTGTTTCTATTTGCCTCTGTAGCAGGAAGCACCCTAGCATACCCAGGATGGCTGCTACAACAGGTTCTTTGATTTGCTTTTCTGAAGGAAAACAACTCATAAAGTGTTAACAATCTTATTTTAATCAAACACCTAGTTCAGAGAAAAAAGACAGCACTTTAACAATTGAACTTCAGAGAATATAAGCAGAAGTTACAAGCAGACTAAAGTACAGAGAAAATAACACAATTTAGCAGACTAACAGACAGGGTTTCCAGCTGTCTGACCATCACATATATGCAGTTAGTAAGTAGAGTGAGAAGCAACACCATCTGGGTTTTCAAAGACAGCAGGCTCAGTGGCTGCCTAGAGTGCCGTCTGGTCAAATCACACAACTCTTTGCATAAGTGGTCCCCAAAGCAAAACCTCACATCAAGGTATATATAGTCTTCTCCAGAGTCAGAGGACATCACAACCCTTGTGACCCACTTAATTATAAAGTAACAAAAGTTGTACTTTCCCAAAAAGCTAGCCTCCTTCAAGCAAGCTTCTCCTGTGGGGTCTACTCCACCCTTCAGTAAACTCTTCCTACCACAGGCTCCATATGACCACATTCAGCCTATTAGGGGGCAGAGCTTATTTTCAAATCAGGAAAGGTCCTCAAATTCACCTGTCTATTAAGGAGCAGAGGAGATCTTCAAATTCCTATTACCATTACGGCCTCAAAGACTAGATGTTGTCTAATGCTAGCACCAAGATAAAACAATAAATCAATAAATCATTGTTCTTCTTAAACTCATTGTTTAAAGACTGAATGTTTTATTTCAATAAAAAATTGGCTTTCTTTAGGATGATGAAAGAATAAAAAAGTGAAAAAATTGAAAACAATGTACAAGCCTTAGTACATTTAGTTCAATTCATTACACTAAGAAACTTCTTGGAGCAAGGCAAAAAAAAATTAAAAGTAATAAAATCCCTGCCCTTAAAGACAGCAGCTGATTTATATTCTACCTATCAGTCAATCAGTCAACTAACATTTGTTCATTGCTAACTATGTGTCAGGTGCTGAGTTAAGTGTTGGGAATACAAGTATAAGCAAAACAAAAGATAGATCCTAACCTCAGGGAGCTTACATTCTAAAGGGGAAAAAATAAGGAATCAAAGGAAACTGAAAGAGAATTGGGGGTGGACAAATGATATGAATGTGAAGAGAAACTCCAGAGTTCAGCCTGGGGAGAATAAAGTTCAAAAAAAGAAGGAAAAAAAGTATGAATTTAGGTTTAGAGAGATTTGTATTCAAATTCTACCAGTAAAGTAAATATTGTGTTAACCTAATTTTCCAAACTGTAAAATAGTAAAGATTATACTTGATTCATCTGCTTCTCTGTGTTGTAGTTAGGAAATTGCATGAACAAACTTAAAGGTTGGAGAGCTATAATCAGATAGTAACAGTAGTATTTTTAGTGTTTAGTATGTTAAAAATAACATAAATTAGAGACCCTCTCTAACCTCAAGGAGTCTTTAATCTACTTGCACAGAAATAGATATATTGCAAGGGAGAATGTACTCCTAAAAACTGTAGAATTAGAACAAAAGCAGTGCTCAGGGAGTTGTTATGGAGGAGAGAAGTGGAGAAAGCCAAGGAGTACCTTCTGTTCTTTGTAAGTCTCTGTGATTCCCAGGACAGCAAAATGAATAGCTGAGACATATCCCAGGAGTGTGCATGTGAATTTCCATGTACTACTGTCTCCTCCACCACCACCACCACCCTCCCCCGCCTCGCCCCACAATGCTTCTCTATGTTGGCAAACTGGCCCACATAATTTCCTGTCTTCAGAATGCTATATCAGTATGGCTACTATCCCCAGGGATTTGCAGATAATGGAGGAGGGGAGGGATGAGCAAGAATTAGAAATGCATTATAGAAACAGGTTTAGTCCTTGAGCTTTCTCATAAATGATAGTGGGAAACCAGCCAAAAGGCTATTTCCAAACTCTTTCCTGAATCCAAATATAATGAGATTTGAGGAAATGCACAGTACACATATCAAAGTGAAACTGTAAGGCTCTCTGAGGGTGTTATTTTTTTTTCATGTCAGTGGCAATATGACAGATGTTCAAAGTCATTTAGAATCAAATGAAGCAATCAGCATTTTACCGTATGACATTTCCTTTGATACCTCATAGGTTTTAGAGTTGTGAGAATTGTGTGTGTGTGTGTGTGTGTGTGTCTTCAGACTTAGATATTTTTCCTGCAATTAGAATATCCTACCACCAGGAGTATATTGGAATGGCATTAAAAATGGACTTGGGCTACAAATTATTAGTCTTTAAGTATGGCTAAGAAAGAAATTTGAATATTTTTGAAAAGATTTTTGGGGGAGAGGGACTGGCAATGCATAAAACATTTGATACATTTATCATAATATATACTTTATTATCTAATGGATCCATGATCTCATTTATGTGTGTTATTATACTCCAGTAATGCAAATTATAACACATTCAAATCAAGTTTTGGTCCACATAATTATTCCAGCGGCTCTAGTTAAACTTTTGGAAAGCTTTCTTTATGTCTTTTGTACATTTTGTGGATACCAGCACAGCACTTGGGTTAGATGTTTTCCTACTCCTTTTACAATAGGATTGGTCCAGCTCCCCTTCTAAATTTGCTTTTCATGGATGAGATCACGGTCAATTTTTTCATGTAGGTCTCAGTCAGAGATGTGCTACTCAGTTATGTACTCACAATGTACTTTTCTATTTAATCTATTGATTTTTTTTCTCCCTCTCTTCCTAAAGTTTAGACAATCAACAGGGCAATAAATCAAGTCTTAATTTCCAGTAGTAATAACAGGTAGCATTTATTAAGTATCTACTATATGCCAAACACTATGCTAAACACTTTACAAATATTCTCTCAGTCTATTCTCACAACAGCCATAGTAGATAAGTACTATTATTATCCCAATTTTATAGTTGACAAAACTGAAGCAAACAGAGGTTGACTGACTTATTCAAGGTCACACAACTAGCAAGTAACTGAGGCCACATACACTAAAAATTTGGCAATTGATTCTAGGGTCAGCACACCCCTGGAAAACCTATCTATCTCACAAGAGGTGAAGAAAAAAATGTATAAACAGAATATCTAATCTTTCTCATTTACCTATAGTTATCATTTATAACTATTTAAACTCTGTCTTTTTTCATTCTCTGCCCTCCTCCAGGATCAGTAAAATTAACTCCTTTGACTCTCATAACTGTGAGTCAAAACTATTTCTTAATTTCCTTAGTGCTAGTTCTTCATGGCTCTGTGTAGTTTGACATTAATAACTCCTGCTGATGAAAAAAAGAAACAAAAAAAGCAATACATTAGACTCAGGATCTAGGGACTATGAATTTGCTCCTTTTATAGACTATATTTTGATAACTGCATTTAAAAATACCTGATTCCCTTTTTAATCCTATATATTTTGTTTTATGCATTTAAATATTCTGCATATTATTATTCTGAGGAGTCCAGAAGGCTTCATTAATCCGGCAGAAGAGTCCAAGACATAAAATAATTAAGAACCTCTAGGTAAAATGGTGTCTGTATCAGAACAGTGCAAGAAAGAAGAAACCAAACTAAGAAAGAAGTGATCCAAAGAGATATTTCCACATAAGACCTCAAGGACAGTAACAGTTTGCGGGGGGAACTAAAATTAAATGTATATGAAAAGTAAGAAATTGGTTTTAAATTATGAAAAAGGGTTAAGAAAGCTCCACAAAAGCATCAAATCTTACTAAAAAGAAATCTTATTTCATAACTAATCAAAATCCTAGGATGCTGAAGATTTGGTAATAAATCAATTTATCATGACAGTTAACCAGGTGGTTAATCCATAAAAGATAACAATCTACCAGAACAAGCGAGAACCAAAGATCTCAGGCCAATCCACTTTAAGCTTCTGTCAACCTCCTTCCCTGGCCTTGTACCTTTTATAAAGTGATAAACATGCATACATATTCACACATGAATGTATGTATTTTTCTGACTACAAAAGTGGTTTCATGTATGCGAAGCACTGTTTCATTTCTTTACTAGAGGAAAGCACCTCACAAAATATCCAAGACTCAGGGAAGCAGAAATGATTCTGCAAAAAAGACAATGGGATAATTAAAACAGACCACCTCAAGACATTAAAATATAAAGCTGGAACAAATCTTTCACTTTTTCATGTAAAAATTTGTTTATATCATCTCTTACCGTTCTTCAAACAATTGGTTTGTTGCAGTTATTTCCTTTGTTCCTTTGTTTTACTGGTATTTTATTTATAATGAGGGCATAAACTTATATCTTCAAAGAACCTTCTGGCCTACAGGGTCTCATTCATATGTCAATAACACATTATTCCTATCTTGATCCCATGTAGAAGAGGCAGCATGGTACAGTGGGCAGAACTCTATGCTTGGAGTCCCAGGACTTAGGCTTGAATCCTGGGTGCACCACTCACTATCCATGTGACCTACTTCTCTATATCTCAGTTTCTTCATCCATAATGCGGTGGAATTAAGCTATATTATTGTAAAATTTTCTTTCTATTCACGATCTGTGGTTCTAAGACTTTTTGATAGATATAATAACAGAAACAAATCTGTTCAATGATCATCTCTCAATATTAAAAAGGGTTTTTTTGCTCACCAAAAGTGTTTGTATCATAAAGCTTATCTGTCAATAGAAGAAAAATTTCCTCTAGATGTTAAAGACATCCTGATCAGTGTGCTGATTGTATTAAGAATTAGAAAACCACAAGAAATTACCAGCATAATTCATGACCACTCAAAGCCAATCCAGTTGGGCTAGG
>JAQQSW010001283.1:0-19914 GCA_028646575.1 Pseudocheirus occidentalis
AGTTCCTGACCTGCACTCCCATTCAGAGAAAATTAGCTTCAAGAAAGATGGAAGGAATCATACATCTATGCATATAATCGCCCTTGGATGGAATTTCTCCTGCCTGGCAAAACTTTCTTGATCACTCTGGAATCTGACAAACAATACATAGCCACGTCCTCATGTTACTACTCGAAAAGAGAGACACTTTCTTTAGCTGAAAATCTTTGTCTACCTATAAAAGTACCAAAAGTGTGTACAGTCATTGCAAAGAAGGCACATTTCTTCAATTGCTGAACTTTAATGCCCTTTTCTTAAGCCATAATCAACCAAGAGTAGGATACCCCTCTTTCATGGTTGAATGAGACATGGAAGGGTATTTCTTCAGGAAAAAAAGCTCTTCCTCTACCGGGGAAGTGCCACAATGTGGTGCCAAACACCTCATAGAATTCCCATGTTATCAATTCCTCACCTGCACTTATGTTCATGTGAAACTATTATCAACAAAATGAAAGAATCATACACATATTCAACTAATACTCATTGGTAGGGACTTTTTCCACCTTGTGAACTGTTTCTGATAATTCTAGAATCAGACATATAATGCACAGATATCTCTTCAAGGAAGTACAACAAAAGAGACACACTGTCGTCCGTTGAAGGTAACTTGATATGGTTGGGAAGGTCAAAACGTGCGTATACACCTTGCAAAGAAGACACTTGTCTTCATCTGATGACCATCCATGCCCTTCTGCTAAGCTGGAAACAACAAAAAGGAGGATACCACCATCCATGGTTCCGCCAGTCATGAAAATGATTTTCTTCAGGTCAAAAACTTGTACCTAGATGTATGATTCTCAATTTCTTTGTTACTGCTGCGTTTACCTGAATCGTAGTGCAGGTCAGGAATTGAGGAAATGTGTATTCTATGCATTGTCTCTCCACTCATTGTGGCCGTTTCAATGTAGAGAAAGGGCTTTTCACCTGAAGAAAGTCGCTTCCATGTCTCCCTCACTCAAGAAATGATGGCATCCTCCTCCGCCATTCATTGTTCAGCCAGTCATGGAGAGTATTTTCTTTACATTGAAGGCCGACAATATACAGGAAAAATTGCACAATGTGAGGCCAGATAACGCAGAGAATCCATATATTTTCAATTCCTGACCTGCACTCAAATTAAGGTAAAATTGATTAAAAGAAAGAAGGAAGGAATCATACATCTATGCATCTACTCGTCTTTGGGGGGACTTTCTCCTGCCTGTCTAATATATTTTAACACTCTGGAATCTGAAAAATAATGCATGGTCATCTCCACAATTTACTACTCGAAAAGAGAGACACTTTCTTCAGGTGAAATCCTTTGTCTACCTGTAAAAGGATAAAAAGTGTGTACAAGCATCGCAAAGAAATAACATTTCTTTATTACCTCATCTTTGATGCCCTTCCCTAAGACAGAATCAACCAAAAGTAGGATACCATACTTTGATGTTTTAACGAGACATGGAAGGAAGTTTCCTCCGTTAAAAAGCCCTAACTCTACCGGGGAAAGGCCACAATACGGGGCCAAACACCGTACAGAATACCCATATTATCCATTCCTAACCTGCATTAATGTTCATGTAAAACTAGAATCTAAAAAGAATTAAGGAATCATACATCTGTGCATCTAATCATCCTTGGAGAGACTTTCTCATGCTTGACGAACATTTTTTGATCACTCTGGTATCTGATATGTAATGCATGTCCATCTCCACATTTTACTACTAGGAAACAGAGATCTTTTTCAGTAGAAGATTTTTCTACCTGCAAAACGTCAAAAAGTGTGCACAACCATTGCAAAGAAGGCACATTTCCTCATTTCCTGATCTTTAATTCCCTTTTCCTGAGCCGGAAACCCTCAAGACTAGGATACCTTCCTTTCATGGTTGAAGAAGACATGGAAGGGTCTTCATTCGGGTGAAAAAACCTTGCTCAACTGGAGAAAGGCCAGAATGTGTGGCCAAACACCGCATAGAATTCCCATATTATCAATTCCTCACCTGCCCTAATTTTCATATAAACTTAGCATCAAAAAGAAGGACAGTATCATACATCTAAGCCACTGATAATCAATGGAGGGGCTTTATGACGCCTCGTGAACAAGTACTGTTAAGTCTAGATTTAGACACATAATGCACAGCCATCTCTTCAAGCTACTGCTACAAAAGAGACAAATTTCCGTCTTTTGAATATACCTTGTTATACGTGAAAAGACATAACGTGTGTAAAGACCTTTGAAAGAACACACGTTTCTCATTTCCTGACATTCAGTGCCCTTCTGCTAAAATAAAAACAACCAAAAGGAGGATACCACCATTAATGGTTCAGGCAACAATGAAAAGGGTTTTCTTCTGGTCAAAAGCTCATACATAGATGCATGATTCCTTACTTCTTGGTTGACGCTATCTTTACCTGAATGGCAGTGCAGGTCAGCAATTGAGAAAATGTGTTTTCTGTGCGATGTCGGCCCCCTCATTGTGACCGTTTCACTACAAAGTAAATGCTTGCCACGTGAAGAAAGTTCCTTCAAGGATTCCCTCCACCAAGAAAGGATAGTGTCCTCCTGCACCATTCATGGTTCAGCCAGTAATGGAGAGGATTTTCTTTACATCAAAAGCCCATATAGCACAGGGAAAACTCAACCATGTGAGCCCAGACTATGTATAGAATACACATTTTTTCAGTTCCTTACCTGCACTCCCATTCAGGGAAAACTAGCTTCAAGAAAGATGGAAGGAATCATACATCTATGCATATAATCGCCCTTGGATGAAATTTCTCCTACCTGGCAAACATTTCTTGATCACTCTGGAATCTGACAAACAATACATAGCTATCTCCTTATGTTAATACTCGAAAAAAGAGACACTTTCTCGAGTTGAAAATCTTTGTCTACCTATAAAAGTACCAAAAGTATGTACAGTCATTGCAAAGAAGGCACATTTCTTCAATTGCTGAACTTTAATGCCCTTTTCTTAGGCCATAATCAACCAAGAGTAGGATACCCCCCTTTCATGGTTGAATGAGACATGGAAGGGAATTTCTTCAGGAAAAAAGTTCTTCCTCTACCGGGGAAGTGCCACAATGTGGGGTCAAACACCTCACAGAATTCCCAGGTTATCAATTCCTCACCTGCACTAATGTTCATGTAAACCTATTATCAAAAAAAGGAAAGAATCATACACATATTCAACTAATACTCATTGGAGGGACTTTTTCCGCCTTGCAAACTGTTTCTGATAATTTTAGAATCAGACATATAATGCACAGAAATCTCTTCAAGGTAGTACGAAAAAAGAGACACACTGTCGTCCGTTGAAGGTACCTTCATATACTTGAGAAGGTCAAAACGTGCGTATACACCTTGCAAAGAAGACACTTGTCTTCATTTTATGACCATCCATGCCCTTCTGCTAAGCTGGAAACAACAGAAAGAGAATAACACCATCCATGGTTCCGCCAGACATGGAAAGGATTTTCTTCAGGTCAAAAGCTTGTACCTAGATGGATGATTCCTAACTTCTTTGTTAATGCTGCGAATACCTGAAGGGTAGTGCAGGTCAGGAATTGAGGAAATGTGTATTCTATGCATTGTCTGGCCTCTCATTGTGGCCGTTTCAAAGTAGAGGAAGGGCTTTTCTTCTGAAGAAAGTCCCTTCCATGTCTCCCTCACCCAAGAAAGGATGGCATCCTCCTCCACCATTCATTGTTCAGCCAGTCATGGGGAGGATTTTCTTTACGTTCAAAGCCGACAATATACAGGAAAAATTCCACAATGTGGGGCCACATTACGCAGAGAATCCAAATATTTTCAATTTCTGACTTGCACTCAAATTCAGCTAAATTTGATTTAAAGAAAGAAGGAAGGAATCATACATTTATGCATCTACTCGTCGTTGGAGGGACTTTCTCCTGCCTATCGAAGATATTTGATCACTCTGAAATCTGACAAATAATGCATAGTCATCTCCACAATTTTCTACTCTTAAAGAGAGACACTTTCATCAGGTGAAATCTTTTGTCTACCTGTAAAAGGATAGAAAGTGTGTACAAGCATCGTAAAGAAAACACATTTCTTTATTTCCTCATCTTTGATGCCCTTACCTAAGACAGAATCAACCAAAAGTAGGATATCATACATTGATTTTTGAACGAGACATGGAAGGGGGTTTCCTCACTTAAAAAGGCCTAACTCTACCGGGGAAAGGCAACAATACGGGGCCAAACACCGTACAGAATACCCATATTATCCATTCCTAACCTGCACTAATATTCATGTAAAACTAGCATCAAAAAAGAATTAAGAAATCATACATCTGTGCATCTAATCATCCATGGAGAGACTTTCTCATGCTTGACGAACATTTTTTGATCACTCTGGTATCTGATATAAAATGCATGTCCATCTCCTCATTTTACTACTAGGAAACAGACACCTTTTTCAGTAGAAGATTTTTTCTACCTGCAAAACGTCAAAAAGTGTGCACAACCATTGCAAAGAAGGCACATTTCCTCATTTTCTGATGTTTAATCCCCTTATCCTGAGTCGGAAACCCCCAAGACTAGGATACCTTCCTGTCATGGTTGAAGGAGACATGGAAGGGTCTTTATTCGGGTGAAAAGGCCTTACTCTGCTAGAGAAAGGCCAGAATGTGGGGCCAAACACCGTATAGAATTCCCATATTATCAGTTCCTCACCTGCCCTAAGGTTCATGTAAACTTAGCATCAAAAAAGAAGGAAAGAATCATACATCTAACCAACTAATAATCAATGGAGGGGCTTTATGCCGCCTCGTGAACAAGTACTGATATGTCTAGATTTAGAAACAGAATGCACAGACATCTCTTCAAGCTATTGCTTCAAAAGAGACACATTTCCATCGGTTGAAAATACCTTGGTATACGTGAAAAGAAAAAACGTGTGTATAGACCTTGTAAAGAACACAAGTTTCTTCATTTTCTTACCTTCAGTGCCCTTCTGCTAAAACAGAAACAATCAAAAGGAGGATACCACGATTAATGGTTCAGGCAACCATGAAAAGGATTTTCTTCTGGTCAAAACCTCATACATAGATGCATGATTCCTTACTTCTTGGTTGACGCTATCTTTTCCTGAATGGCAGTGCAGGTCACCAATTGAGAAAATGTGTTTTCTGTGCGATGTCTGTCCCCTCATTGTGACCGTTTCACTACAGAGGAAATGATTGTCACATGAAGAAAGTCCCTTCAAGGACTCCCTCCACCATGAAAGGATAGTGTCCTCCTGCACCATTCAAAGTTCAGCCAGTCATGGAGAGGGCTTTCTTTACGTCAAAAGCCCATATCGCACAGGAAAAATTCAACAATGTGAGCCCAGATTATGCACAGAAAACACATTTTTTCAGTTCCTGACCTGCACTCCCATTCAGGGAAAACTAGCTTCAAGATAGATGGAAGGAATCATACATATATGCATATAATCGCTCTTGGATGGACTTTCTCCTGCCTGGCAAACTTTTCTTGATTACTCTGGAATCTGACATACAATACATAGCAATCTCCTTATGTTACTACTTGAATAGAGAGACACTTTCTTCAGTTGAAAATCTTTGTCTACTTATAAGAGTAAAAAAAATTGTGTAGAGTCATTGCAAAGAAGGCACATTTCTTCATTTCCTGAACTTTAAGGCCCTTTTCTTAAGCCATAATCAACCAAGAGTAGGATACCCTCCTTTCATGGTTGAATGAGGCATGAAAGGGAATTTCTTCAGGAGAAAAGCCCTTCCCCTCCCGGGGAAGGGCCACAATGTGGGGCCATACACCTCATAGAATTCCCATGTTATCAATTCCTCACCTGCACTAATGTTCATGTAAACCTATTATCAAAAATAAGGAAAGAATCATACATATATTCAACTAATACGCATTGGAGGGTCTTTTTCCGCCTTGCAAACTGTTTCTGATAATTCTAGAATCAGACATAATGCCCAGAAATCTCTTCAAAGGAGTTCTAGAAAAGAGACACACTGTGGTCTGTGGAAGGTACATTGATATACTTGAAAAGGTCAAAACGTGTGTATAGACCTTGCAAAGAAGATACTTGTCTTCATTTGATGACCATCCGTGCCTTTCTGCTAAGCTAGAAACAAAAAAAGGAGGCTACCACCATCCATGGTTCTGCCAGTCATGACAAGGATTTTCCTCAGGTCAAAAGCTTGTATCTAGAGGTATGATTCCTAACTTCTTTGTTAATGCTGCGTTTACCTGTATGGTAGTGCAGGTCAGGAATTGAGGAAATGTGTATTCTATGCATTGTCTGTCCCCTCATTGTGGCCGTTTCAATGTAGAGGAACGGCTTTTCCCCTGAAGAAAGTCCCTTCGATGTCTCCCTCCACCAGGAAAGGATGGCATCTTCCTCCACCATTCATTGTTCAGCCAGTCATGGGGAGGATTTTCTTTACGTTCAAAGCCGACACTATACAGGAAAAATTTCACAATTTGGGCGAGATTACGCAGAGAATCCAAATATTCTCAATTCCTGACCTGCACTCAAATTCAGGTAAAACTGATTTAATGAAGGAAGGAAGGAATCATACATCTATGCGTCTAATAGCCCTTGGACGGACTTTCTTCTGCCTGGCGAATATTTTTGATCACTCTGGAATCCAACAAATAACTCATAGCCATTTCCAGAATTTACTACTCGAAAAGAGAGACACTTTCTTCAGGTGAAATCCTTTGTCTACCTGTAAAAGGAAAAAAAGGGTGTACAGGCATCGCAAACAAAAGCCATTTCTTTATTTCCTCATTTTTAATGCCCTTTCCTAAGCCAGAATCCACCAAAAGTAGGATACCATGCTTTGATTTTTAAACAAGACATGGAAGGGAGATTCCTCACGTGAAAAGCCCTAACTCTACCGGGAAAAGGCCACAATACGGGGCCAAACACCATACAGAAAACGAATATTATCCATTTCTGAACTGCCCTAATGATCATGTAAGCCTAGCATCAAAAAAGAAGGAAGGAGTCATACATCTGTGCATCTAATCATCCTTGGAGGGAATTTCTCATGCTTGACGAACATTTTTTTGTTCACTCTGGTATCTAACATATAATGCATGTCCACCTCCACATCTTACTACTTGGAAACTGACACCTTTTTCAGTATAAGATTTTTTCTACACGCAAAATGACAAAAAGTGTGCACAACATTGCAAAGAAGGCACATTTCCTCATTTCCTGATCTTTAATCCCCTTTTCCTGAGCCAGAAACAACCAAGACAAGGATGAATTCCTTTCATGTTTGAACGAGACATGTAAGGGTCTTTATTCGGGTGAAAAGCCCTTACTCTACCGGCTAAAGGCCAAAATGTGGGGACAAAACCGGCAGGGAATTCCCATATTATCAGTTCTTCACCTGCGCTCAGGTTCATGTAAACTTATAATCAAAAAAGAAGGAAAGTATCATACATTTAAGCAACTAATAATAAATGGAGGGGCTTTTTGCCGCCTCGCGAACAAGTACTGATAAGTCTAGTTTTAGACACATAATGCACAGCTATCTCTTCAACCTACTGATACAAAAGAGACACATTTCCGTCTATTGAAAATACCTTGGTATACGTGAAAAGGACAAAACGTGTGTATAGACCTTGTAAAGAACAAACGTTTCTTCATTTCCTGACCTCCAGTGACCTTCTGCTAAAATAGAAAAAACCAAAAGGAGGATGCCACCATTAAGGGTTCAGGCAACCATGAAAACGATTTTCTTCGGTTCAAAAGCTCATACATAGATGCATGAGTCCTTACTTCTTTGTTGACGCTATCTTTACCTGAACCGTAGTGCAGGTCAGCAATTTAGAAAATGAGTATTCTGTGCCTTGTCTGGCCCCTCATTGTGACCTTTTGAATATAGAGGAAATGCTTGGCACGTGAAGAAATTCCCTTCCATGTCTCCCTACAACATGAACGGATCATTTCCTCCTGCACCATTCATGGTTCAGCCAGTCTTGGACAGGATTTTTTTTACTTCAAAAGCCCATACCGTACAGCAATTAAGAAAATGTGTTTTCTGGGCGTTGTCTGTCCCCTCACTCTGACCTTTTCACTACATAGGAAATGCTTGTCACATAAAGAAAGTCCCTTCCATGACTCCCTCCACCATGAAAGATGGTGTCCTCCTGCACCATTCATGGTTCAGCCAGTATGGGAGAAGATTTTCTTTACGTCAAAATCCCATACCGCACAGGTAAAATTCTACAATGTGGGTCCAGATTATGCATAGCATACTCATTTTTCAGTTCCTGACCTGCACTCCCATTCAGGGAAAATTAGCTTCAAGAAAGATGGAAGAAATCATACATCTATGCATATAATCTACATTGGAAGGAATTTCTCCTGCCTGGAAAACCTTTCTTGCTCACTCTGGTATCTGACAAACAATACATAGCCACCTCCTCATGTTACTACTCGAAAAGAGATACACTTTCTTCAGTTGGAAGTCTTTGTCTACCTACAAAAGTACCAAAAGTGTGTACAGTCATTGCAAAGAAGGCACATTTCTTCAATTGCTGAAATTTATGCCCTCTTCTTAAGCCATAATCAACCAAGAGTAGGATACCCCCGTTTCATGGTTGAATGGCACATGGAAGGGAATTTCTTCAGGAAAAAAGCTCTTCCTCTACCGGGGAAGTGCCACAATGTGGGGCCAAACACCTCATAGAATTCCCATGTTACCAATTCCTCACCTACACTAATGTTCATGTAAACCTATTATCAAAAAAAGGAAAGAGTCATACACATATTCAACTAATACTCATTGGAGGGACTTTTTCCGCCTTGCGAACTGTTTCTGATAATTCTAGAATCAGACATATAATGCACAGAAATCTCTTCAAGGTAGTACGACAAATGAGACACACTATCGTCCGTTGAAGGTACCTTCATATACTTGAGAAGGTCAAAACGTGCGTATACACCTTGCAAAGAAGACACTTGTCTCCATTTGATGACCATCCATGCCCTTCTGCTAAGCTGGAAACACCAAAAAGGAGGATACCACCATCTATGGTTCCGCCAGTAATGAAAAGGATTTCCTTCAGGTCAAAAGCTTGTACGTAGGTATATGATTCTAAACTTCTTTGTTACGGCTGCGTTTACCTGAATGGTAGTGCTGGTCAGGAATTGAGGAAATGTATATTCTATGCATTGTCTGTCCACTCACTGTGGCCGTTTCAAAGTAGAGGATGGGCTTTTCACCTGAAGAAAGTCCCTTCCATGTCTCCCTCCACGAAGAAAGGATGGCATTCTCCTCCACCATTCGTTGGTTAGCCAGTCATGGAGAGGATTTTCTTTACGTTCAAAGACTACACTATACAGGAAAAATTTCACAATGTGGGGCCAGATTACGCAGAGAATCCAAATATTTTCAGGTCCTGACCTGCACTCAAATTCAGGTAAAACTGATTTAAAGAAACAAGGAAGGAATCATACATCTATGCATCTACTCGTCCTTGGAGGGACTTTTTGCTGCCTGTCAAATATATTTGGTCACTCTGGAATCTGACAAATAATGCATAGTCGGTTCCACAATTTACTACTCGAAAAGAGAGACACTTTCTTCAGGTGAAATCCTTTGTCTACCTGTAAAAGGATAAAAAGTGTGTACAAGCATCGCAAAGAAAACACATTTCTTTATTTCCTCATCTTTGATGCCCTTCCCTAAGACAGAATCAACGAAAAGTAGGATACCGTACTTTGATGTTTGAACGAGACATGGAAGGGAGTTTCCTCACTTTAAAAGCCCTAACTCTACCGAGGAAAGGCAACAATACGGGGCCAAACACCGTACAGAATACCCATATTATCCATTCCTAACCTGCACTAATGTTCATGTAAAACTAGCATCAAAAAAGAATTAAGGTATCATACACCTGTGAATCTAATCATCCATGGAGAGACTATCTCATGCTTGACAAACATTTTTTGATCACTCTGGTATCTGATATATAATGCATGTCCATTTCCACATTTTACTACTAGGAAACAGACACCTTTTTCAGTAGAAGATTTTTTATACCTGCAAAACGTCAAAAAATTTGCACAACCATTGCAAAGAAGACACATTTCCTCATTTCCTGATCTTTAATCCCCTTTTCTTGAGCCGGAAACCCCCAACACTAGTATAACTTCCTTTCATTGTTGAAGGAGACATGGAAGCGTCTTTAATCGGGTGAAAAGGCCTTACTCTACTGGAGGAAGGCCAGAATGTGGGGCAAAACACCACATAGAGTTCCCATATTATTAGTTCCTCACTTGCCCTAAGGTTCATGTTAACTTAGCATCAAAAAAGAAGGAAAGTATCATACATCTAAGCAACTGAGAATCAATGGAGGGTCTTTATGCCGCCTAGTGAACAAGTACTGATATGTCTAGATTTAGACACAAAATGCACAGACATCTCTTCAAGCTATTGCTACAAAAGAGACACATTTCAGTCGGTTGAAAATACCTTGGTATACGTGAAAAGAAAAAAAACGTGTGTATAGACCTTTTAAAGAAAACACGTTTCTTCATTTCCTGACCTTCAGTGCCCTTCTGCTAAAATAGAAAAAAAAAACAAAAGGAGGATACCACCATTAATGGTTCAGGCAACCATGAAAAGGATTTTCTTCTGGTCAAAAGCTCATACATGCATGCATGATTCCTTACTTCTTGGATGACGCTATCTTTACCTAAATGTCAGTGCAGGTCAGCAATTGAGAAAATGTGTTTTCTGTCCCCTCATTGTGACCGTTTCACTACAGAGGAAATGCTTGTCACGTGAAGAAAGTCCCTTCAAGGACTCCCTCCACCATGAAAGGATAGTGTCCTCCTGCACCATTCATGGTTCAGCCAGTCATGGAGAGGGCTTTCTTTACGTCAAAAGCCCATATCGCACAGGTAAAATTCAACAATATTAGCCCAGATTATGCATAGAATCCACATTTTTTCAGTTACTGACCTGCACTTCCATTCAGGGAAAACTAGCTTCAAGAAAGATTGAAGGAATCATACATCTATGCATATAATCGCTCTTGGATGGACTTTCTCCTGCCTGTCAAATCTTTCTTGATCACTCTGGAATCTGACAAACAATACATAGCCATCTCCTTATGTGAATACTCGAAAAAAGAGACACTTTCTTCACTTGCAAATCTTTGTCTACCTATAAAACTATCAAAAGTATGTACAGTCATTGCAAAGAAGGCACATTTCTTCAATTGCTGAACTTTAATGCCCTTTTCTTAAGCCATAATCAACCAAGAGTAGGATACCCCCTTTCATATTTGAATGAGGCATGGAAGGGAATTTCTTGAGGAGAAAAGCCCTTCCTCTTCCGGGGAAGGGCCACAATTTGGGGCCTAATAACTCATAAATTTCCAAGGTTATCAATTCCTCAACTGCACTAATGTTCATGTGAAACTATTATTAAAAAAAGGAAATAATCATACACATATTCAACTAATACTCATTTGAGGGAATTTCTCCGCCTTGCGAACTGTTTCTGATAATTCTAGAATCAGACATAATGCACAGAAATCTCTTCAAAATAGTTTTAGAAAAGAGACACACTGTGGTCGGTGGAAGGTACCTTGATATACATGAAAAGGTCAAAAGTTGTTTATAGACCTTGCAAAGAAGACACTTGTCTTCATTTGATGACCATCGGTGCCTTTCTGCTAAGCTAGAAACAACAAACAGGAGCATACCACCATCCATGGTTCTACCAGTCATGAAAAGGATTTTCTTCAGGTCAAATCTTATACCTAGATGTATGATTCCTAACTTCTTTGTTAATGCTGCATTTACCTGAATGGTAGTGAAGGTCAGAAATTGAGGAAATGTGTATTCTATGCATTGTCTGTCTCCTCATTGTGTCCGTTTCAATGTAGAGAAGGGCTTTTGACCTGAAGAAAATCCCTTCCATGTCTCCCTCCACCAAGAAAGGATAGCATCTTCCTCCACCATTCATTGTTCAGCCACTCATGGAGAGGATTTTCTTTACGTTCAAAGACGACACTATACAGGAAAAATTCCACAATTTGGGACAGATTACACAGAGAATCCAAATATTTTCACTTCCTGACCTGCACTCAAATTCAGGTAAAACTGATTTAAAGAAAGAAGGAAGGAATTATACATCTATGCATCTAATCGCCCTTGGAGGGAATTTCTCCTGCCTGTCGAATATATTTGATCACTCTGGAATCTGACAAATAAATCATAGTCATCTCCACAATTTACTACTCGAAAAGAGAGACACTTTCTTCTCGTGAAATCCTTTGTCTACCTGTAAAAGATTAAAAAGTGTGTACAGGCATTGCAAACAAAACCCATTTCTTTATTTCCTCATCTTTAATTCCCTTTCCTAAGACAGAATCAACCAAAAGTAGTATACCATACTTTGATGGTTGAACGAGACATGGAAGGGATTTTCCTGACGTGAAAATCCCTAACTCTACCGGAGAAATGCAGCAATGCGGGGCCAAACACCGTACAGAATAGCCATATTATCCATTCCTGAACTGCACTAATGTTCATGTAAACCTAGCATTAAAAAAGAAGGAAGGAATCAAGCATCTGTGCATCTCATCGTACTTCGAGGGACTTTCTCATGCTTGACGAACATTTTTTGATCACTCTGGAATCTGACATATAATTCATGTCCATCTCCACATGTTAATACTAGGAAACAGACACCTTTTTCAGTAGAAGATTTTTTCTACCTGCAAAACGACAAAAAGTGTGCACAACCATTGCAAAAAAGGCACATTTCCTCATTTCCTGATCTTTAATCCCCCTTTCCTGAGCTGGAAACAATCAAGACTAGAATACCTTCCTTTCATGGTTGAACGCGACATGGAAGGGACTTTATTCGGGTGAAAAGCCCTTACTCTACCGACGAACGGCCACAATGTGGGGCCAAAGACTGCATAGAATTCCCATATTAAAAATTCCTCACCTGCGCTAAGGTTCATGAAAACTTAGCATCAAAAAAGAATGTAAGTATCATACATCTATGCAACTAATTATCAAGGCAGGGCCTTTATGCCGCCTGGCGAACAAGTACTGATAAGTCTAGACTTAGATATATAAAGCACAGTCATCTGTTCAAGCTAAAGCTACAAAAGAGAAACATTTCCGTAGGTTGTAAATACCTTGTTATACATGAAAAGGATAAAACTTATGTATAGACCTTGCAAGGAAAACACATTTCTGAATTTTCTGACCTCCGGTGCCCTTCTGCTCAAATAGAAACAACCAAAACTCGAATACCACCATAAATGGTTCAGGCAAATATGAAAAGGATTTTCTTCAGGTCAAAAGCTCATACATACATGCATGATTCCTTACTTCTTTGTTGACGCTATCTTTACCTGAATAGCCGTGTAGGTCCGCAATTGAGAAAATGTGTATTCTGTGTGTTGTCTGGCCCCTCACTGTGGTCGTTTCACTATAGAGGAAATGGTTGTCACGTGAAGAAATTCCCTTCCATTATTCCCTTCACCATTGAAAGACGGTGTCCTCCTGCACCATTCATAGTTCAGATAGTGTTGGAGAGGATTTTCTTTACGTCAAAAGACCATAATGCACGGGAAAAATTCCACAATGTGGGCCCAGATTATGCATAGAATACACATTTTTTCGTTTCCTAACCTGCAGTCCCATTCAGGTTAATTTAGTTTCAAGAAAGATGGAAGGAATCATTCATCTATGCATATAATCGCCCTTGGATGGATTTTCTCCTGCCTGGCAAACCTTTCTTGATCACTCTGGAATCTGACAAAAAATACATAGCAATCTCCTTATGTTACTACTCGAAAAGAGAGACACTTTCTTCAGTTGAAAATCTTTGTCTCCCTGTAAAAGTACCAAAAGTGTGTACAGTCATTGCAAAGAAGGCACATTTCTTCAATTCCTGAACTTTGATGCACTTTTCTTAAGCTATAATCAATCAAGAGAAGGATACCCGTATTTCATGGTTGAGTGAGACATGTAAGGGAAGTTCTTCATGAGAAAAACCGTTCCTCTACCTGGGAAGGGCCACAATGTGGGGCCAAACACCTCATAGAATTCCCATTTTACCAATTCCTCACCTGCACTAATATTCATGTAAACCTATTATCAAAAAAAGGAAAGGATCATACACATATTCAACTAATACTCATTGGATGGACTTTTTCTGCCTTTCAAACTGATTCTGATGATTCTAGTATCAGACATATAATGCACAGAAATCTCTTCAAGGTAGTACCACAAAAGACACACACTGTCGTCGGTTGAAAGTGCTTTCATATACTTGAAAAGGTCAAAACGTGTGTATATACCTTGAAAAAAAGACACTTGTCTTTACTTGATGACCATCCGTGCCCTTCTGCTAAGCTAGAAACAACAAAAAGGAGGATACCACCATCTATGGTTCCGCCAGTCATGAAAAGGATTTTCTTCAGGTCAAAAGCTTGTACCTAGATGTATGATTGCTAATTTCTTTGTTAATGCTGCGTTTACCTGAATGATAGTGCAGATGAGGAATTGAGGAAATGTGTATTCTATGTATTGTCTGGCCCCTCATTTTGGCCGTTTAAATGTAGAGGAAGGGCTTTTCACCTGAATAACGTCCCTTCCATATCTCTCTCCACCAAGAAAGGATGGCATCCTCCTCCACCATTCATTGTTCAGCCAATCATGGAGCGGATTTTCTTTACGTTCATAGCCCATACTATACTATTCCTTACATTCAAAGGCTATATTATACAGGAAAAATTCCACAGTGTGGGGCCAGATTACGCAGAGAATACAAATATTTCCAATTCCTGACCTGCACTCAAAATTAGGTAAAACTGATTCCAAGAAAGAAGGAAGAAATCATCATCTGTGCATATAATCGCCCTTGGATGGACGTTCTCCTGCCTGGAAAACCTTTCTTGATAACTCTGGAATCTGACAAATAATGCATAGCCATCTCCTCATCTTACTGCTCGAAAAGAGAGACGATTTCTTCTGTTGAAATCCTGTGTCTGCCTGTAAAAGAGAAAAAGTATGTACAGGCATCACAAAGAAGACACATTTCATTATTTCCTCAACTTTAATTCCCTTTCCTAAGACAGAATAAACCAAAAGTAGGATACCATACTTTGATGGTTCAACGAGACATGGAAGGGACTTTCCTCACGTGAAAATCCCTAACTCTACCGGGGAAAGGCCACAATGCGGGGCCAAACACCGTACAGAATAGCCATATTATCCATTCCTGAACTGCACTAATGTTCATGTAAACCTAGCATTAAAAAAGAAGGAAGGAATCAAGCATCTGTGCATCTCATCGTACTTCGAGGGACTTTCTCATGCTTGACGAACATTTTTTGATCACTCTGGAATCTGACGTATAATTCATGTCCATCTCCACATGTTAATACTAGGAAACAGACACCTTTTTCAGTAAAAGATGTTTTCTACCTGCAAAACGACAAAAACTGTCCACAACCATTGCAAAGAATGCACATTTCCTCATTTTCTGATCTTTAATCCCCCTCTCCTGAGCCGGAAACAACCAAGACTAGGATACCTTCCTTTCATGTTTGAACGCGACATGGAAGGGACTTTATTTAGGTGAAAAGCCCATACTCTACCGGCGAAAGGCCACAATGTGGGGCCAAACACCGCATAGAATTCCCATATTATCAATTCCTCACCTGCGCTAAGGTTCATGTCAACTCAGCATCAAAAAAGAAGTTAAGTATCATACATCTATGCAACTAATTATCAATGCAGGGCCTTTATGGCGCCTCCCAAACATGTACTGATAAGTCTAGACTTAGATATATACTGCACAGTCATCTGTTCAAGCTAAAACTACAAAAGAGACCTATTTCCGTAGGTTGAAAATACCTTGTTATACATGAAAAGGACAAAACGTATGTATAGACCTTGCAAGGAAAACACATTTCTCTATTTACTGACCTCTGGTGCCCTTCTGTTCAAATAGAAACAACCAAAACTCGAATACCACCATTAATGGTTCAGGCAAATATGAAAAGGATTTTCTTCAGGCCAAAGCTCATACATACATGCATGATTCCTTACTTCTTTGTTGACGCTATCTTTTCCTGAATGGTCGTGCAGGTCAGCAATTGAGAAAATGTGTATTCTGTGCCTTGTCTGTCCCCTCATTGTGACCGTTACATTTCAGAGGAAATGGTTGTCAAGTGAAGAAAGTCCCTTCCATGACTACCTCCACCATGAAAGGATGGTGTCCTCCTGCACCATGCACGGTTCAGCCAGTCTTGGAGAGGATTTTCTTTACATCAAAAGTCCATACTGCACAGGAATAATTCCACAATGTGGGCCCAGATTATTCACAGAATACAAATTTTTTCAGTTCCTGAGTGCACTCCCATTCAGGGAAAACTAGCTTCAAGAAAGATGGAAGAAATCATCATCTGTGCATATAATCGCTCTTGGATGGACTTTCTGCTGCCTGGCAAACCTTTCTTGATCACTCTGGAACTGACAAACAATACATAGCCATCTCCTCATGTTACTCCTCGAAAAGATTCAGTTGAAAATATTTGTCTACCTATAAAAGTACCAAAAATGGGTAAAGTCATTGAAAGACGGCACATTTCTTCAATCGCTGAACTTTAATGCCATTTTCTTAAGTCATAATCAACCAAGAGTAGGATACCCCCCTTTCATGGTTGAAAGAGACATGGAAGGGAATTTCTTCAAGAGAAAAGCCATTCCTCTACCGGGGAAGGGCCACATTGTGCGGCCAAACACCTCATAGAATTCCCATGTTATCATTCCTCACCTGCACTAATGTTCATGTAAACCTATTATCAAAAAAAATGAAAGAATCATACACTTATTCAACTAATACTCATTGGAGCGACTTTTTCCATCTTGTGAACTGTTTCTGATAAGTCTAGAATCAGATATATAATGCACATAAATCTCTTCAAGGTAGTGCTACAAAAGAGACACACTGTCGTCGGTTGAAGGTACCGTGGTATACTTGAAAAAGTCAAAACGTGTGTATAGACCTTGCAAAGTAGACACTTGTCTTCATTTGATGACCATCCGTGCCATTCTGCTAAGGTAGAAACAAAAAAAAAGGAGGATACTACCATCCATGGTTCCGCAAGTCATGAAACGGATTTTCTTCAGGTCAAAAGCTTGTACCTAGATGTATGATTGCTAACTTCTTTGTTAATGCTGAGTTTACCTGAATGGTAGTGCAGGTCCGGAATTGAGGGAATGTGTATTCTATACATTCTCTGGCTCCTCATTGTGGCCGTTTCAATGTAGAGGAAGGGATTTTCACCTGAAGAAAATCCCTTCCATGTCTCCCTCCACGAAGAAATGATGGCATCCTCCTCCACCATTCATTGTTCATCTAGTGATGGAGAGGATTTTCTTTACGTTCGAAGCCCATATTATACAGGAAAATTTCCACAATGTGGGGCCAGATTACGCAGAGAATCCAAATATTTTCAATTACTGTCCTGCACTCAAATTCAGGTAATACTGCTTTAAAGAAAGAAGGAAGGAATCATACATCTATGCATCTAAGCGTCCTTGGAGGGACTTTCTCCTGCCTGGAGAATATTTTTGATCACTCTGGAATCTGACAAATAATCCATAGTCATCTCCACAATTTACTACACGAAAAGAGAGACACTTTCTTCAGGTGAAATCCTTTGTCTACCTGTAAAAGGATAAAAAGTGTGTACAAACATCGCAAAGAAAACACATTTATTTCCTCATCTTTAATGCCCTTCCCTAAGCCAGAATCAACCAAAAGGAGGATACCATACATTGATGTTTGAACGAGACATGGAAGGGAGTTTCCTCACTTAAAAAGCCCTAACTCTACCAGGGAAAGGCCAAAATAAGGGGCCAAACACAGTACAGAATACCCATATGATCCATTCCTGACCTGCACTAATGTTCATATAAACCTAGCATCAAAAAAGAAGTAAGGAATGATATATCTGTGCATGTAATCATCCCTGGAGGGATTTTCTCATGCTTGAACATTTTTTAATCACTCTGGTATCTGACATATAATGCCTGTGCATCTCCACATTTTACTACTAGGAAACAGACAGCTTTTCCAGTAGAAGATTTTTTCCACCTGCAAAACGACAAAAAGTGTGCAAAACCATTGTAAAGAAGACACATTTCCTCATTTCCTGAACTTTAATCCCCTTTTCCTGAGCCGGAAACAACCAAGACTAGGATACCTTCCTTTCATGGTTGAACGAGACATGGAAGGGTCTTTATTCGGGTAGAAAGCCCTTAGTCTACCGGCAAAAGGCCAGAATGTGGGGAAAAATACCGCATAGAATTCCCATATTATCAATTCCTCACCTGAGGTAAGGTTCATGTAAACTTAGCATCAAACAAAAAGGAAAGTAACACACATCTAAGCAACTAATAATCAGTGGAGGAGCATTATGCCGCCTTGCAAACACGTACTGATGAGTCTAGATTTAGACACATAATGCAGAGCCATCTCTTCAAGCTACTGCTCTAAAGAGACCCATTTCTGTCAGACGAAAATACCCTGGTGTACGTGAAAAGGACAAAATGTGTGTATAGACCTCGTAAAGAATACTCTTTTCTTCATTTCCTGAACTTCAGTGTCCTTCTGCTAAAATAGAAACAACCAAAACGAAGATTCCACCATTAATGGTTCAGGCAACCATGAAAAGGATTTTCTTCAGGTCAAAAGCTCCTACATAGATGCATGATTCCTTACTTCTTTGTTGACGCTATCTTTACCTGAATGGCAGTGCAGGTCAGCAACTGAGAAAATGAGTATTCTGCGCGTTGTCTGGCCCCTCATTGTGACCATTTCACTATAGAGGAAATGCTTGTCACGTGAAGATAGCCCCTTCCATGACTTCATCCACCATGAAAGGATGGTGTCCTCCTGCAAACTTCATGGTTCACCCAGTCTTGGAGACGATTTTCTTTACGTCAAAAGCCCATACCGCACAGGAAAAATTCCACAATGTGGGCCCAGATTATGCATAGAATACACATTTCTTCATTTCCTGACCTGCACTCCCATTCAGGGAAGACTAGCTTAAAGAAAGATGGAAGGAATCATACATCTATTTACATAATAGCCCTTGGATGGACTTTCTCCTGCCTGGCAAACCTTTCTTGATCACTGTGGAATCTGCCAAACAATACACAGCAATCTCCTCATATTACTACTCGAAAATAGAGACACTTTCTTCAGTTGAAAATATTTGTCTACCTATAAAAGTACCAAAAGTGTGTAGAGTCATTGCAAAGAAGGCAGATTTCTTTAATTGCTGAACGTTAATGTCCTTTTCTTAAGCCACAATCAACCAAGAGTAGGATACCCCACTTTCATGGTTGACTGAGACATGGAAGGGAATTTCTTCAGGAGAAAAGCCCTTCCTCTACCGGGGAAGGGCCACAATGTGGGGCTAAACACCTCATAGAATTCCCATGTTATGAATTCCTCACCTGCACTCATGTTCATGTAAACGTATTATTCAAAAAAAGGAAAGAATCATACACATAATCAACTAATACTCATTGGATGGATTTTCTCTGCCTTGCGAAGTGTTTCTGATAATTCTAGAATGAGACATATAATGCACAGAAATTTCTTCAAGGTAGAACTACAAAGGAGACACACAGTCCTCGGTTGAAGGTACCTTGGTACACATGAAAAGGTCAAAACGTGTGTATAGACCTCGCAAAGTAGACACATGTCTGCATTTGATGACCACCCGTGCCCTTCTGCTAAGCTAGAAACAACAAAAAGGAGAATACCACCATCCATGGTTCCGCCAGTCATGAAAAGGATTTTCTTCAGGACAAGAGCTTAT